>CAIGRN010041454.1:0-32714 GCA_903798345.1 Fraxinus anomala
TGCACAACACAAAACCTAGTCAGTTACGACTTCCAATTGTAATAGAATTCCTAAGGATCACAACGTCACAGTCCTACTAGGAGTCCACAACCTACCTCTATAAATACATCATTATCATTCATTATCAAGGTAAGTTTTTTACACAATATACAGCACTTATATTCTCTAAAATTCCCTCTCTGACTTAAACATCGGAGGGGCGACGAGGATACACCTCGACGCCTTTGTTTCAGGTACAGGAAGGTCTCGCTCGCGCTCGTTTTCAGTCGTCGGGCTCGGGAATCACCAGGTACGCCTTTTTGGTAGCATCAGTAGTATTTACCATTCGAATGTTATGGCCTAACGATGACATTATAGGTTGAAAGCTTTGGGGTAAATCAGCTCCAATCGACATGATGTTTGCACTGCAGGAACTACACGAAAAACTATACATTATTGAAAAATCAGCTCCAATCGACATGATGTTCAGGAATTTTTGTGTCAATTCGGTCAGGGTTTCATGTAAGGTATTGTAATTATCAAACAGGGCATATAAACACTGCAATTCTCCATATTCTTTCCTGCTTTTTTTTCACCGGAAGATGGCAATGACAACGGTGAAATCAATAGAAACGGCACTAGGCCTCATCGACTCAAAGAAAGAGAATCTGAAGAAAGCATTCGAAGATTTACAATTGCATTCTTCGGCTTTGTCTCCTTTAATTTCACATGGTTAGACCTCGACTTGTATTTTACTTCCATTCAGTCAGACTTGCTCGAAAAGTTTTCGACCATCCAGACGCTCGAATTGTCGCAGTCGCAGACCCAGAAACTTAAACGCAAGAAACAGAAAGATTCGGTTGCGGCAGACCTGATTCCGGCCCGATCGGAATTGAAGTCACTTTGTGAGAAGATGGACGGGATGGGGTTGAGGAAGTATATAATTGAGCGGCCCAGGGAACTATACATTTATTGGCTTCTGTGATCTTATATTTTCCGAGAATTCAGTCTTTTGCTTTTAGTGAAAAAAGTAAAGACTAATAATTAGATTGGATGATCTAGGGTCGACTAGACATAATCTAATTATTTGAGCTTAAAAATATATGTCCGATTAGGTCCCGTGGTAGCTCTATAAAGTAATTGAACTTAATTACGATAATTATAATAGTTTTGGACTTAATTGTAATTACAATAAAGTTTTGTACTTACTTGTAATTATTATAAAAGTTGTAAACTTAATTATCATTGTAATTGAAGTTATAGGACAACACATGTAATTAAATGTAAACTAATTTAGGACTACGCATGTAATTAAATGTAAACTAATTAGATTTGGACTTTAATTAAGACTTTTACTTGAATTTTAATCAAGACTCCTATTTGATATTGAAATTATTATTCTGCATGGATTGTGACATCTTTTATCTCTATAAATAGAGATTAGATGGACATAAAAATCATACAAGAATCATAATACATAATTTCATAGTGTTCAAGAGAGAAAGAAAAAGTGAGAAAAAAAATCATATTTTCTTATTGTCCAATCTAAAAATTAGTTTCTTGATTTAATTAGTGTCCACCCACCAATGTAGTCTTGATTTTGAAAAAATACAATAGAAGATTTGGAGGTTTGAAGCATCAAATTCTTGCAATTAAAAGACTGGAAGCTCGTGATCCAAGAAGTTGAAAGTTCGTGATTTGAATCCAATTCTAGAATTGATCATCGAATTTATGTAAAAATTCGAATATCTAATTCTTGTTATAACATACACGTGTACATCTAAACAATCGTGTTTATTGAATTAAAGAAATTTTTAATTTCTGGATAATTCCGCTTCCACATTCCAACAAGACGAAGCTTCTCGAGAAAGAAACGATGTGAGAGAGAAGATGCCGTCCTAGGGTTAGGAAAATGGGTTCTTTATAACATATTTATACAAGCACGAAACGACGTCATATTGATATAAAATTATTTAAACGACGTCGCTCTAAACAAGCGGAAAACGACATCATTTTATATCAAGTGCAAAACGACGTCATTCGACTCATTTTGGGCGTAAATGTGAACAATGACGCTATAGCTTCTTATAAGATTGTAGGGAAATAGTGCATTCTATCCACCTAAATTTGGACGGTTGATTTTCTTGATTCACGCGTGTATCTTGCAAGAATAATGCATGAGTCGAACAACAATAATCCAAATTTTGCTCAAAAGGACAAATTATTTGTCATAATCCTCTGAGGGGACCGAGAAACTTTTGCTTTCTTCTTTTTGATTCCGTCCAAGTTTCACTTGGCCCCAATAGTTTGGTTTAAGTAAGTACATTATAAAAGGAAAGAGAAATGGATAATCATTTAAACCTTTTTGGTACCATATTTTCACCTTAATTACTATAATGTATAAAAAAAAGGTTAATTATTTACTTTTAAGTTGCTTAGAAATTTTAGCTTGTGAGAATTTGGAATTGAAATTGCTAAGGGGGTGCGTATCAGATCAGAAGCCTAAGACCCGCCGGTTGAATTTGATGACTTTTTTTCATGCGTGTTTGAAACTCACTAAAATAGGATTTTGGTCAAATCTCATTTTTTGCACGTGTGGGGCCTCTTTCAGTGAAGTTCAACACAATCGATGGTTGACTTTCGAGGAGATGTTGCAGGTCCTAAAATAACATTCCCAAGTTACCCTTCAACTAAATGGTGGGAGGTTATTTTAACATTAAGGAATCAGAGGGTTATTTCTGGAAATTGATTTTAAAAAATGAGGGTGGTTTGGACATTTTGGGTTTCTACGTTTCTGAAAGATTTTTGACTGTGTGTCAAATGTTTTGTGTACTTTGTAAATTTTTAATATTTAATTTGTCGTTGAAAAATGAGATTCAAATGGGGAAATTGAAATTTTAATAGTTAAATAGTCAAACATGGTTGAAGTTTATTGTATTTTAATGGCAAATTTTAAAATGTTACATAAAGAATATTTTATTTTTATTTATAGTTACATGTTTAATAGTTGACATATTTACAATATAAATTAGCTTATATTTCGATGTTAGTCGCGAAAATCAATTCATCGAATGATTCGTTATAGGAACGTTTGCGATGAGCCACATATGAATATTGTATTTTACAGAGTTTGCTCACTCGGAGTGTAAGTATCGAATGTTTGAGTATGTAGTTTTAGAACCCATTTATGCGGTAAGAAGACCCCTATCTATAGATAAATTTGGATGATCAGGTAAGCCACGTATCACTTGTCGAGAGCAACTCGCGACAATCATCTCCCGAATCACAAAATTAACACAGTGCCTCCATGTTGTAAAATCTTGGAGGCTTGGGTGAAGACCCCGATTGAGTGTGAGGTCTGCACGGCCTCAAGGCTCGACCAAGTGGTGGTCGAGAAAAGCTCAACGATATTGATTGTGGAGTTCTACTAGACTTCTTCTCACTGTGGCCAAGTCCTTGTGGCTCGGCCAACTCCATGTTAAGCTCAACTTTAGATCTTTCACTAGTGTTGCGATATTAACGTATACGAGCTACTTTCGATTATAAGATGGTAATATATCAATTTGCTAAGTATTCGGTTATTATTATTATTATTTTGAAAGTGCATTCGTGATATAAATTCTTTCATAAAAACTCAAATCACCTCAACTGTCAATCTGAAATAAATACGTATTTACTAAAGAAAAATAATAAAAAATAGATGATTGGTACTTAATCCAAAGTTGAGAGAGAGAGAGAGAGAGAGGAATCTCTCTAGAACATTAGGAAACACTAACGTATTTACTTAGGCAAGATCGAAAATCGTCGAAGTGTCACACGGGAAATAATAACACCCACAAATGAAAACAAGTGGCACCCCACTAATAAAAGCAAAGTAACACATATATGGACATTAATTGCACAAGTTTCACTTCATTTCATTTTGATTTTGACACGCCTTTATTTATTTGCGGTACACGTCAACAGAGACAACCTTCCACTCACGAAAAGTGTCGTAACCTGATTTTATCATCTTATATGGAGTACTTATCTTCACACTCTTTTATATAAATTTATTTTATTTTTCAATTTGTTAATTATAATGTCTTTTTATCTTCTATTTTAGGTGAAAAGTCAACATTATTGTTTACCTAATCTTAATCTTGCACGCACTCATACTTCAATTAGAAATATGGGATTATGATTCAATAACTCAAAACTAATAATGAGGGCAACATGTTAAAATTCATCTTTCCACCGCATATCATTATCAAAGTTCCAGAAACGAAAATAGTAAAATGAAGGTTGCGACAGTATCATGTAGTTATGTTGAAGATTCATTGAGGTAATGACTACTTATATAGCAAAATTTTCATCGATTTCAACTACGACAGATGATGAAATTTGAACGTAAAATTGAAGTTCAACGCAAAGTAATCCAATTGAAATTTTATTGAGAATTCATTGATTAAAATGAAATTTACTCGTAACTTCTATTGGCAAAGAAAAAAAACTTGAATTGATTTTGTCAAGGGATCTCCAACTTGCTTGAGATATAATTCACCAAAATCGTGCAAGTTAGATGGGATTGAATGGGTCCCCGTCTGCCTTAGATTTACAAAGAAAATAATGCATGTAACTAAAATCGAATCTATAGATTTTTAGTTTTTTGATAGAGATGGGTGGATGGATAAATTCAACTTCCCTGATATCTACACAAGCAAGGACATAGTCAAGGAGGTAAAAATAAAATAAGATTCATAAGAATTTTATTTTTACCTCAGCAAAATTAATTGGGCTTGGGTGCAAGACGGGATTAAGGTCATGCCTAAGCCCCTCCCCTGCCCCCACCCCGGCCAATGCACACAAGCAACCAAATTGTTTATATACTTGGAGTTTGTTTGACAATTTTTTTTGAAAATCTAAAGCTACTTCTAGTATAAGAAATTGCTTTTGTTCATATTTGAATAACTTCTGAAATACTTTGTCTAGCTAAAAGAGGTTTTAGAGGAAGTTGATTTAAGATAACTTCTTTAAAAAGCTCTTCTGTAAGAAATAAAAGTCTTGTCAAACGAACCCTCAATTTATCATATAGCAGTTTTCCACGATGTTTCATTTGAGCTCTATTTGGGTAAAAAAAATGAGTTTTGATATGCATCTTTGCTACATTGTCAGAAAATTTTATCATCTTGATTTACATAATGACACACAACAG
Organism: Fraxinus anomala; assembly: GCA_903798345.1. Classification (NCBI taxonomy): domain Eukaryota; kingdom Viridiplantae; phylum Streptophyta; class Magnoliopsida; order Lamiales; family Oleaceae; genus Fraxinus; species Fraxinus anomala. The sequence continues at coordinate 5,174 of CAIGRN010041454.1, forward strand.
TTTGTTATTGCTACATTTTCCATTAATCATTCACTGCCACTAATGCACATGTCAAGGTGATAAATTCATCTTGCAAGAAAGTATTATTCTTTGAAATAGTATTTTTTGAAGAATGTGCGATAAAAGATAATAAAGACTTTAAAATTTACGTGTAAATTTATTTTATTGAAAAATGTGTAATTGAAAATAAGAAAAATAAAAATGTATTTTAAAATGAATGAAGGGCTAGGAGCTTAGAATTATCATTGCTCAAAAGAAGGTTGCTGTAAAATGCAAGTTGCTTCAATCTCAAAATTTCATTCAGTGGATAAGCTATAATTATTTGGTCAAAAAGCTGAAAAGATCAATCAAGATTTAGAAAAAAAAAAAAAATAGAACTCTTGTTAGATAACTACAATTATACACACTTTATTCAATGGAATATACCTTTATTTTTCCATTTTTAATGCAAGTCCCTACTTTGTATGTCACTGGTGATTAAATCATTTTGATGCGACAAAATGAGAAATAGCATCTCAAGCAATTTATTCAACTATTTGTACTTACAAAGTCAAATTCAAAGCTTATAATTTTGTCATTCAACAAATGTGCTTTTGAAATATATTTCGAGCCTTCAACAAGTTGCATAAAAAATATAAGAAAGTATTACATTCCAACATGTGGCCAGAGTGCGATCATATTCTCAACCAATTTTTCGTTCGATTTCTATCTTTAACCTTTGAGAAATTAGTAGATCTAGTCTCCACGGATGTTTCCCTCCGAAAATCTACTAAATTGTTCCTTAAACAAACAACCAAAAACTAAAGTACCCATAAAAGGAAAATAAAAACTAAAAAAATAAGTAAAATACCAAAAGTTGTTTACGTTTTAAAAACATTTTTAGGGGCTGTTTGACACCCATTTTCTTTGAAAATAATTTTTAGAATAGTGATTGATGGAAGATTGTGTGGTTAAAAAGTAAGGAGAATTTTTGAATTGTGTATAATATTATTTTATTGATAAAATGCGTGATTGAAATGAAAAAAGAGAAAAAAAATGAGAAATAGATTAGTGTCAAACATAGGCTAAATGTTTTAAAGAAAATGATAGATGATTTCGCCCTCTAAAAAGTGGGCAAATTCAATTCACACCAAACTAACGGAATTTCGAAAGAAATCCATCTGAATGTTCCCGTGCTGCATACTTTCACAAATGTTTGCAAGAACGGTATCACTCATTTCATAGGATCTATAAATTTTCTAAAAATGTACTAAAACTTTTATCACAAAGCAAATTGAAGCAAAATTCCTATTGACATGCTGTGCAAAATCCCTCACCTATTGGAAATAACACAAGGTCCCTGTTTGAAGCTTTCTAGTGCGTTTTCTTAATAAATAAGTTGTGAAATGACTAATATATTCTTATATTTAAAAAATACAAAACATAATTTTTTTTTTCAATCACACATTCTTCTAAAAATAACTATTCTAAAATAAATATTTCCCAAATTCTCAGTATAGCGAGGCCAAACAATGACTTAACTTTTTAATCTTCCCCAAAAAGCACTAAACAAATTGAATTGACAGAGAGGTCCCCATTAGACAAATAAAAATGCAAATGCCATTAATGTGACAGTCTCCTACCGAGTTGACCCATTGCGTGTTACATAGTTCACTGTTCCATTTATCAGGACGCATTACTGTCAGCGCCAGTCTACATGTGAATGCAATCCAACTGTATTGGACCAAGAACAAAAACTAGTCCCCCACCCCACCAACCGGCACTCACCCATTTTCTTTATTTTTTCAAATTTGTATACCTCACTAGTGAAGTGTGAAGATAACACAAAAAAACGTACTCTTCCCACTCACTAGAGTAGAGAGTAGAGTACTCTATTAAAGAAGAGACAAATGGAAAGTGTAGAAGTCTAGAGAATCGAAAACTCGACTATTCTATAAACTACTTTTCACAATCATCATGCTATGACAATCGTTTTCTTGATCTTTAGATGTTATAAGAATTAAGTATATAATAATAATCGATACTAAGAGCTCGTTTGAGCTCCATTTTTATTGAAAAATGTATTTTGAAATAGTAAATTGATAAAAAATGTGTAGTTAAAAAAAAAAAGAAAGAGAAAATTATATTTTTAAAATAATGGAGATCAAACAAAGCCTAAATATGACATCAAAATAATATTAATAAAGATCGACTAATGAGACGATGTGGGATAAGCTTCGTAATCGAGGAAACAAGGCTCCTAAATGGTTGCTAGGTGACAAAGGAGGCAAAGATGTGGATGCATGTTGGATGAGCTCGTTGATGGACAGATATGAGGTCTACAAAAAAATATAGCGCACTTTAAATAAAATATTTTTTTTTCTCAACAAAGAGTTGCCTTACTGCGATAGCGGGTGGATTGCACCCCTAGGCGGTGCGGGCTGTAACCAGAGTGGGTTCTGAGCGCACGTGTAAAAGAATGATGTAGTCGATTTATCTTATATTTCGATCACATAAGAGATATCACGTAAAAAAATAAGTGGTAACAAGACATAATATTTATCTTTTCAGTGTAAAAAAGAAGTGTATAATTACCTTTTATCTCAAGCCTTTGACCCTTCAAAACTAGCCGGCCCTCAAAATTCCTTAGGATTATTCAAGAATAAATAAACAGTAATATTATTGATAGCCATATGTATGTTGAGTGATTAGTGAGATCATGTTTATTATAATATCATTACATGTTCAAAAGTGTCCGCGAACTATACAATGTTCTATCGCACATTTTTCCCACCAGCTTTCTCCCAACCCCGTTTCACTTGTCTTGGTATTCTCCTTGCAGATTTTCGTGTTGCTTCTTAGATGTTCCCATTGTGGTGATAACTCAAACCATCCGTGGACCTGCAATTTACAAAGAAGAAAGCTTTGATTTTCTTCATTGGATATTCTTGGAGTTTTCTTGAAAATAAGGCCCTTTATAAGTGTTTGTCCTAAAGGACGCTCTCTAGTTTTCTTGAGGTTTATGCAGTTCTAATGTTTCTGAGGCGGCCTGTGATGGATATTGAATGTTGGAGCCCTGATAATCCTATCAAGGTGAGAATTTTTGCAGTAAGTATTTTACCAAATATCACAGATTTTCTTCTCTTTTGTCTGAGTTTTGTTTTTGGTGCAGAGAGAATCATGGAGGACAGTATTGACATTGGCTTACCAGAGTTTGGGTGTGGTGTATGGTGATTTAAGCACTTCACCTTTGTTTGTTTTTAGGAGTACTTTTGCAGAGGACATTCAACATTCAGAGTCTAATGAGGAGATTTATGGGGTTTTATCTTTTGTATTTTGGACATTAACTCTTATTCCGTTGCTAAAGTATGTGTTTATAGTGCTTAGAGCTGTTGATAATGGTGAAGGAGGGACTTTTGCTTTGTATTCTCTGCTCTGCCGCCATGCCCGGGTGAGTACTTTGCCCAATGGGCAGCTAGCGGATGAGGACTTGTATGAGTATAAAAGAGATGGAATTTCATCGGCTAATCGAGGTCTTGGATTGGGATTGAGCTTAAGATCAACATTGGAGAAGCACAGATTATTGCAAAAAATTTTGCTGGCTTTGGCCTTAATTGGTACTTGTATGGTAATTGGGGATGGAGTTCTTACACCTGCAATTTCTGGTATAGAATGAAAATTTGCTTATTTTTGTCTTAGTTACAAGATTTTGATATTGGAAATTCCAACTTATAAGTGATTATTTTGGTGATTATGCAGTATTTTCTGCAGTTTCTGGGTTAGAGCTTGTAGTGTCAAAGCACCATCACCAATGTAAGTTTCTCATCTTCTTCAAATTCACTCGAAAATTAACATTTTACGGCATGTTAGGTTGGGCGGGATGACACTGTGTAGTATAAAAAATGAAAAAGATGTAAAAATCTTGTGTATTGTAGCATCAATACTATGAAACTTGCACTTAGAGTTTGAAGTATTGACGGGCAAGAAATTCAGATACATGCTGAATCCCTTGTTTGAGTAGGCTGTCAAGTTCAGCTTGGGAACTTACTTTCCTACATGCTTAGCATATTCTTGAACTTGAAGAGCCCTTTCAATGTAAGCTCCAATTTCGTCTCAAGTGGTTGTCTTAAGCTTGGCATTAGGAATTATCGGCCATTGATCACCCGAAAGGAAAAAGTATTGATTAAGATTATGATTCGACCAAAAGGAAAGGACTGAAAAGATATTGTTGTTTTATTTCATTTGATAGCTAGAAAAATATTTACTATAGACGCGCAGTATGTGGACAAAGAGAGCACACCAAATTACAATAAAAATGCATTATTTAGTGGGCCTTTTGTTATAATGATAAATTTTCTGGCTTAATCAAAGTCAAATCACTATCAACTTTAGATATAAAGGTACATAATCTTTCTATATTATGGTAACCCATATCATCTTAACTGGAGACGCAACTCAATGCTAAAAGAAAGAAGTTCAAGTGTATATATTAAAAGATTTTGTGGTCATGTAAGGTGAATCATCAAACTATGCAAAAAAGAAGTAAAGTTGGACTGATCTACCTACAACAACAATAAACAGATACTATAGTGTGACTAGAAAATGTATCTTATGAATTCCGAGTGACAGCAGTGACCTATGGATATGAACTGACTGATGAATCAGTTGACAATTGTTGAAAGCGATTACAAATCGGTAATCCAGAATACGTCAAACCCAAGGTTTGAATATAGTTTTGGATAAAAAATTGACAAAATTTCAGTAATTGCTTTGGACTAATCATCTCCTTAATCTTGAAGATGCCTTGCACATCCATTTCCGAAATCTTGCTCAGTCCTTTGTTTCAACCCGGTCACATCTAAAGTTGGTTATAGGGCGTGTCCCTTTAAGAAGGTTATACTCAATATAGGATTGCATTCAAGCTCAGCTTTCATATATTCTGCCATTACCCTTAGTAGATTAATTTTTACTTGCATACCAAATCCTTATCTGCTTTATGGTGTAATTTGGACAATGCTTTCTTACCATTTAACAATCCCTCATTTTCTATCCCTAAATGATTTCTCTATCATGAGATGAAGAATGATCGAGCATCTTAACTTTTTCTTGCAGATATAGAAGTCCCCGTTGCTTGTATCATACTGGTGTTCTTATTCTATCTGCAACACTATGGGACACACCGAATAGGATTTCTTTTTGCACCAGTTGTTATAGCATGGCTTTTCTGCATCAGTACCATTGGAGTGTATAATATTTTCCACTGGAATCCCCATGTTTACCAAGCTCTCTCTCCGTATTATATGTACAAATTCTTGAAGAAGACACAGACAGGAGGTTGGAAGTCCTTGGGTGGGATTTTGTTGTGTATAACAGGTAAGTAGGCTCTCTTTCTGCATCAGGATAGGCCATTATATTTTATATTTAATTAACTCAACAGGTATGCTATGCGCGTTTCAGGTTCCGAGGCCATGTTTGCTGATCTTGGACACTTTTCACAGATGTCTATCAAGGTAATGTTTAGTAACTTGCCAAGTTATAGTTATATTTTTGATGAATTTCTGTCATGTTCACATTAATTACATTATCAATGTATTGGTTGATTTTTGTCTATAAGTCAATGATTATGCATAAACTGAGAGCGTTTACTAACTCCTGTAATTGAAAACTGTTCGACTGCAGATAGCATTTACCTTTGTGGTTTATCCATCCTTAATTCTTGCTTACATGGGACAAGCTGCTTATCTTTCCAAACATCACATAATTGAAAGTGGTTATCATATCGGTTTCTACGAATCAGTACCAGGTATGTAGTTTCTTCATTTGATTGGCATTATTCCATAATTAGAAAAAGAAAATCTGTCCCTTTCTAATGATTGTTTATTGTGCCAGAAAAAATACGGTGGCCGGTTCTTGCAATTGCAATACTTGCCGCGGTGGTTGGGAGCCAAGCCATTATCACTGGAACGTTCTCCATTATCAAGCAATGCTCTGCATTGGGTTGCTTCCCGAGAGTCAGAATAATACACACATCTTCTAAAATTTGTGGCCAGATTTACATTCCTGAAATCAACTGGACCTTAATGTTGCTCTGCCTGGCCGTTACCGTAGGTTTTAGAGACACAAAACATATTAGCAATGCATCAGGTAACATCTACAAATGAATTTTTATAGAATGTTTAATTGACTAAATTTATATTTCCACAAGAAGCAACTAAATAATATTGAACTGAAATGACTTTTATAGTATGTTTTTGTTACTTACCACAAATTCCTGAACTGCATTGTTACGATTTTTTTTAATTTTTTTTTTGGAGCAGGTCTCGCTGTCATAACTGTTATGCTGGTTACGACATGCCTAATGTCTCTAGTCATTGTGCTATGTTGGCATAGAAGCGTCTTTCTAGCTGTTTGCTTTATATTATTCTTCGGTTCCATTGAAGCTTTATACTTCTCTGCCTCTCTTATCAAGTTCCTCGATGGCGCTTGGGTTCCAGTTGCTCTCTCATTTATCTTTCTAATTATAATGCACGTCTGGCATTATGGAACATTGAAAAAGTATGAGTTTGATGTTCAGAACAAAGTTCCCATAAACTGGCTCCTGAGTTTGGGTCCGAATCTTGGGATTGTGCGGGTTCGAGGCATTGGTCTCATACATACAGAACTTGTGTCTGGGATTCCTGCTATTTTCTCTCATTTCCTCACCAATCTACCGGCTTTCCACCAGGTTCTAGTTTTCCTCTGTGTCAAATATGTTCCTGTGCCTCACGTGAGACCTGAAGAGAGATTCCTCGTGGGAAGAATCGGCCCAAAAGACTACCGAGTTTATCGATGCATAGCACGTTATGGATACCGTGATATTCAGATGGATGATGTGATGTTCGAAAATGATCTTGTTTGTAGCATAGCAGAATTTATTCGGTCAGAGGGCTCTGAATGTGATGGTAGGCTAGAAGATTTTGAGAACGAAGAAAGAATGACAGTAATCGGTACAACATCAACATCCTCAAAAGGAATAAGGATGTGCGAAGATTTATCTGAAGAAGCAACAAACACTATGAAGTCAACGGAAATTAGTTCACCGGAGGTGCCAAGGAAGAGAGTGAGATTTCTTGTCCCTGAGAGTCCGCAAATCCATGCGACTGCACAAATGGAGTTGCAGGATTTGATGGAAGCGAGGGAGGCGGGAATGGCGTTTATTCTCGGCCACTGTTACGTGAAGGCAAAGATTGGTTCAAGTTTGATTAAGAGATTAGTGATTAATACATGTTATGATTTCTTAAGAAGGAACTCAAGAGGACCAGCATATGCACTATGTTTCCCTCGTGCATCAACTTTAGAAGTGGGAATGGTGTACCATGTATGATTGTCTTGTCTGTATAGATAGATAATGTCTACATACATATATGCTCATAAACTCAGTAAATAAGGATAGATGAAATGTTTTATAGGGATGTGTAAATGGTGAAATACCATATGGCGATTTTCACTTTTTCACTCAAGAAAATTCTATCGTTTAGAATGTTACTATGTCAACCCCGACTTAGAATGTTATGTACTCCTTTGTTTTTGGTCCATTTTCATGTCCTTGTTAATAGGGGCGGAGCCAACACCCCGAGCCAAGGCGACTGCCCGTGCTAGCTTCATTGAAAAAAAATGAATACATATTGAGTGGTCGCTCGCATGGATCTGCTCCAGCTCACTCGAATTCTTGGATTCGTCCCTGCTTGTGAATCTTAGTTTATACAATCACATCTCCATAAAGGTATAAAGTTCTATGGCAAATATGGCTAAAACCGTCGGGCAAACTCATCAAGTTTCAAATCATTGCTGGAGGGTGATTGTGTAGAGTGAATTTTCAATCGATATAAAAAAGCCCCGAAAAATTTCAAATCACCCACCAATGAAATAATATGAATTGTATCCTTCATTGCTAGGCTAATTTTAGTTCGTGAGTTTATATCTAATTGAACATTCTCTCATTACAAAGTCGATTTAAGGGTGAGTTTTATCCAATATAATTGTTACAATCCGTATAAGAACAAACATCCTTATGAAATAACCCTAATTGCGGACGGGATGACCTAACGAGAACTACTTTCAATAGAAGATTGGTTATGTGAAGTCATCTAAATGAGAATATGGACAGTCATGGATTTCAATTTTGACGAGGGTGAAATAAAATGACTAATTGTATTGCACCAAAAAGCGAACTGGGCTAACGACCTTCAACGTCGATGGTTGTGGACTGTTCTATTCTTAATTAACGCGAGAATAATTGGCAATCCATCTTAGAGGAAATTACACAAGCCACCCTTTTTATCCATCGATCCATGCGGTCTAGATTCTTGTTACAAGGAATGAGAAATTAAGGATGGGTTTGATTTGTTGTTTTCAAGCTATTTTCAATTTTGCAAAACATTGAAAGCGTATTTGGTTAGGTATTTCTGAAAAAATATTTTCGAAAACAAAATTAAACTTATAACATAAAATTCAAAATAAATTTTTGATGTTTTCAGTGTTTTTCAATGAAAATACCAAAAATACTCAAAACACGAAAAAATAACCATTTAAATAAAAATCTGAACACTACAAATCTTTAAAAATAAGAATTCTAAAAAATGAAATTCTAAAGAATTAAAACTATAAAAAAGTCCATTTAAATTTTTTTAAAACTAAAATTCTAAAAAATAAAAAAAATTATTGGTTATTTAAAAAAAAATTTAAAAATTTATATTTATAAAAAATATATATAAAAAATTACAGTTCACATCATTAATTTTTATCTTTTTTATATTCTATATTTGTCAGCTCAGTTTTTTTCTTTTAGCAAAAATAAATATTATAAGATATTTACTCACTAAAATTCAAAGTATTTCATAGTGCTCAGTGAACTTTTTTCGTTTGCATTACATCCATCACCATAAAATATTTGTTATCTTATTCGTGAAATCACTATATGTGAAATGTGATTTCTATGGCCCCATAAACTTCTTTAAGCCTCAATAATACATCCCCAATTTCTCAATCCTAAAAAACCCTACCCCCAAGTCGCTCATCTCACTCACATACAACTAAATTGATATTGAAACCAAGTCGATTGTTGAGAAGGATTCGAGAAGCTATTACTTATAAAATCCTATTCGCCAATTGTATCATCTGCTCAATTGTTGAATATTTATGAAAATAAATGTTTCGATTTTCGATATCATTAATATTTAAATAAATGAAAAGTAAATAACTAAATAACAATAAATTAATCATGTATGTAGTGTAATTTAAGAATTTACCCAAAACAAACAAATTTATGCTATTTTTTGTTATGTGATTATTGTAGACTTTAAAATAAATCGACTTGATTAGGTATTTTTTGATTTGGCGTACTTGTTTATGATAATAATTGTTGATCGCAATTCAGATTGAACAAATTTTTTTTTTTTAAAAAAAAATAATCTCCATCTCATATATATAGCTCCTTTTTTTTTTTTTTTTAATAATTGCACATTCAAATACAATCGATTGTGTAATATTATATCCTCTTTAACTTTTTTCTTATAATATATTTAAATTTCACTATAAGAATTAGAGATGTTTAAAAATATTCACAATTTTAAATATGGTAGCGGTATGTTACAACACGGCTAACTTTTACACTCAAGAATGCCCTAGAACCGGGAAATATTTGGGTGCTTAAGATGCACAGGGATCAAGAGTAAATATTTACGAAAGACTTTAGAAACATGGAGAAAAATTATTGGAATATTCTAGAATAAAAAAAGATAGATCAAAAGAAATTTGTAACTAAATGTCCTATTTAAGATTATATAAAAAATTGTAATAGTTGAATAAAACTTCATAGAAACGTTGTCTACAAAAAGTAATTTAGAGAAATCTAAACCATAAAATGGAATCAATCTCCATCATTCATTTAAAGGAAGCGAATATGCCTCATTTGTAACCAACCAAATTAGAAGCAGGGTGGGAGTTAAACACCTAAACTACGAATTTTTAAAGTACATTATATTCTTGAGATATATGTATAGTTTATCCTAGTCATCATCAACTCCGAACCCCATTAAAGTGTAGTACTCATTCAAAGAAATCCTTGAGCGCGCATGGAATAGACTCAGCGTGGATGATTTGGTATATGAGACTGCGGTGGTCGACGTAGTGTCTGAGTGTGGTGACATAGTTCCAATAGTTTCAACCGAAAGGGGGGCGCCACTCGACATCAAGACCAATAATCAGACTATGGTTGCAGCAGTGGTGGATGCGCTTGATAATAGAAAGCCGACTTACTACGTAGTTGGAGTCGTATGTTACTAGGGTTTGGATTGTGTTGTCGTAGAAGTGCACATTGTAGAGTAGTGAATGATAGCGATCGATGCTAGTCATCATTGCTCGGCGAGCTGAGGTTTCACGAGAAGAATTTTAGGAGAAATGCGACATGAACGGAGAAAACTAAAATGAAAATGAAAGGATATGTACGTACATACTATACTGCGAGGGACAAGGCGCAATTTATAGGATATAGTTTTGGCGGGAAATTAGAGAAGGTTATTCAATTAATTGCAGTTGTGGATTTTTTATTTTTGAATTCAATTACTTGTACAAAATACTTAACACAACATAAAAAGTCCAAAATATCGACAATTTGTTGTGACAAGACAAATACTCCTATACATACGAGATAAACATTTATTTGGACATATCATAAAAATTGTTGAAAGAATCAAAGTTGAATCAACCAATCAATTCATCCGTTCTTTTGCATTCTCACAAATTAAATTTAGGAAAAATTGCAATCGCGGTCCCAAATCTTTCATTTTATTGTAAATTACACCCAAACATTTAATTTTTGCTGCCGAAGTCCCAAACCTTTATATGTAATTGCAAAGTCTGTCCCAAACCTTGAATTCCGTCCAAAAAATTCATATATTCATCTTTGCAGCCGAAGTCCCAAACCTTTATAGGTAAGTTGATCAGTTTTTTTGATGAATTTGGTCTTGTTCCAAAATAATAATCTAAATCACATTCATCTTTGAGTTTCTGAGCTCCTATTTGAGACACGTTAAAATTTTCATTTGCATTCTTCTACTCATTTTCAAACATACATTCTTTAATAAAATAATATTTTCCATCACATTAATAATTTTTCCTTCTTTTTTCAACCACACATTCTCCATCAATCCACTATTCCAAAATATATTCTTTCAAAATAATGTGGTTCAAATACATCCTGAATAAATCGATATGGATTGAAAAATTTTAAGCATCCGACGTGTCAACGTGAAACTTCTTAAAAAATTAAGACGCGTGCACTTTCTAAAGAAGATTAANACATTCTCCATCAATCCACTATTCCAAAATATATTCTTTCAAAATAATGTGGTTCAAATACATCCTGAATAAATCGATATGGATTGAAAAATTTTAAGCATCCGACGTGTCAACGTGAAACTTCTTAAAAAATTAAGACGCGTGCACTTTCTAAAGAAGATTAAAGAGACTTGCGTACGTTGAAATTTTGGCGAATTTTTATGCTTATTACTAAACTTATTTTGTTCTAATTGATAGTGGAAGATAAATATATATTACCATTTGATCATTATGTTCATATATAGTGTTAATTTGATTAACAAAAAACTAATGTGAAAGCTTAATTAATAATTTAGTTCAAAAAATAATCAGATTATCACGTCAACTTTTTTCATTAGTCAAATTAATAGATGCGGTGGAGATACCAACTCGAAATAAGAAGTAACCAATATGTATAAAACCAATATAGGTGGAAATGATTAATAAAACCTTATAAATCTACATATTTTTTTACAATAAATGTATGAAAATAATACCTAGTTTAGGGTGTGTTTGTTTTCCATTATTGGAAGAAATATAGAGTAATTTATAGTATTTTTTAGAGAATGTGTGATTGAAAAGTAACATAATTTTATTGGTTTGTGTGTAAAATATTTTATTGGGTAAATGTGTGATGGAGAATCTTACTGTAACAAATAATTTTTTAAAATAATGATAGATAAATAGGGGCTTAATATTTAGTTGCTTAGTTAGGATGTACCCAAAGTCTCAAACTTCATTTGGAACCATTCTAATCTTGTCAAATCTATCAAATTACTGTGGTAAAAAGCAACTAAACTGCAATCACAATATTCAATTCACGATTTTATTAGGGAAAATCACCACTTACATAAAGTTGCATATTTCAAAAGTAATTTTTAAGTTACCATCAAAATAAGCAACTTGTATATCGAGAAATATTAAATACTGAAAACTTATTATTCAATTATTAGTAAACTTTTTAAGTATGTCCAAATATGAGCATGGAAGAAGAAATGACTCCGCCAAAAAATAGAATTGTAAGAAATCCCAAAATAAAAAATAAAAATACTTGTGAATTCTGTTCGCGCTTCCTAGGTTTCTAACACTTTGTTGGTCACCAAACTTTTAAAAAGTCACTTTAATCACCGATCTCTTTTTTAGCACGAGGGTTACCATACTCAAATAGTTAATTCAAATAAGCCATTTTAAATATAAGAAATATAAGTAATTTAGAACTGTGAAATAGTGAATATACCGTCATATTTAAATAAAAATAGTTTTTTTTTTAAGTTTATATTTCTTTAATAATTTATTTGGGACTCATTTGTACTTTTTAATTTTTAAATAAATTTAATTGGGACTCTTACACTTTTGTAAAAAAAAAAAAATTTGTTTTTTTAATAATTTATTGTGGACTCGTTTGCACTTTTATGAAAAAATTGGGACTATATTTGAAATTAATTCTTTAGCTTTTTTATATAAATAGTAAGGTACATTCGTCATTTTACAACTTTTTATTGAGAAATTGGATGACAATAGATAGAAATGATGGTTTGCGCTATCAAATGTGTAATTAAGGGGAAAATGCCAAAAAAATAAAATGTATGAACTTTTTTGCAATAATAGTGAAATGTAAGGATATTATGTACTAATGACCCTTTTAATAATTTATTTGAGATTCATTTGCGCTTTTGAAAAAAAAAAATTAGAACTATGTATTTTCATCATTTCACAATTTTTAATTGAGAAATGGATAAAAATGATATTTTGTCCAATAAAATGTGGAAATGAGGGTTAAAATGTCAAAAAATAAAAAGTAACCACGTTTTTCACAATAACAGTGAAAAGTGAGGACATTTTGTGCTAATTACCCCCAATCAATATTGCCATAAAGTGACCACGTGTAAGACATTAGATAGTTTAACAGCCATTTTGACGATTTAAATACTATTGGATTAACTTTCACCAAAATCAAAAGTTTGGTATCTGAGCGATAATAACCTTTGAACAAGGACTCAATTGCGATACTTGGTATAGTTTGTGACTTATGGTGCAAATATCTTTTAGACACGTTACGTTGGACACAACCCCAGTGTAGAGATGGGGGGGAAATCAGATTACAAAACCGGAAAACGCTATCACGTGTCCAGACGAATCAAGTGGAGGGGAAAGGAATGGGACAATCGAGCTTCAGCTTTGTTCATTAATTTCTTGTTGTTGATTTTTTCTAGCGAAGAGAGGTGTGAATCGACTAACAAAAGGGAGCAAAAATGAGGATTATGATAAAGGGTGGGGTATGGAAGAACACAGAGGACGAGATCTTGAAGGCGGCGGTGATGAAATATGGGAAGAACCAGTGGGCTCGAATCTCGTCCTTGCTTGTTCGTAAATCCGCCAAGCAATGCAAGGCCCGCTGGTACGAGTGGCTGGATCCCTCCATCAAAAAGGCATGTACTTGATGTCTATTGTTTGCTTCCTGATTTAATTGGCGGAAATTTTTGGAACCTATGCGTTAATTTCAGCATTTTGTTTTGATCTTTTTCTATTGTTGGGTTATTCTCTCTTTTTTCAAAGTTCAGTTTTTTCTTGATATATGGTAGTAGTACTACTTGACTGCAGTTCAATTTTTGTTCTCGATTCTGGAATTTGGAGAGATGTATGCAGGTGTCTATCTGCTTTATCTGTTGGTGCTTAGAAGAATATTTCAATAATCAATCGACTAAAGTAGATACTACGAGCTTCAAGCTTTTGCTTATCTTGAGTCAATCAACTGAAGTGTATCTGCTTTATCATTTTGGTAGTAATATACTCAAGAGGGGATGCTGGATGTACCTTAATTTTTTGTTCATCTCTGTTGGCAAAAAAAGTTTGGATTTATGTTATTTTATCATTTTATTGCTTCCTCACTTACCCCTTCATTTTAGATTTTATGGAGTTGTTGTTGTTATTATTATTATTATTAAATATTTGTCGGATTTGTGATCTTTTATATTCCGTGCAGACTGAGTGGACCAGGGAAGAAGATGAGAAACTTCTGCATCTTGCTAAGCTCATGCCCACACAGTGGAGAACCATTGCCCCGATTGTTGGCCGTACTCCGTCTCAGTGCCTTGAACGGTATGAAAAACTCCTTGATGCAGCATGTGCAAAGGATGAGAATTATGAACCTGGTGACGACCCGCGTAAATTACGCCCTGGAGAGATTGATCCCAATCCAGAATCCAAACCTGCTCGTCCCGATCCTGTGGATATGGATGAAGATGAGAAAGAGATGCTTTCTGAAGCACGGGCACGGTTAGCCAACACGAGGGGCAAGAAGGCAAAAAGGAAAGCTAGGGAAAAGCAACTCGAAGAGGCAAGGAGGCTTGCCTCATTACAGAAAAGAAGAGAACTAAAGGCTGCTGGTATTGATATTCGGCACAGGAAGAGGAAAAGAAAGGGAATTGACTACAATGCTGAAATCCCATTTGAAAAGAAACCTCCCCGGGGTTTTTATGATGTCGCCGATGAAGATCGGCCAGTTGAACTGATTAATTTTCCAACCACTATTGAAGAACTAGAAGGTGAAAGAAGAGTTGATAAGGAAGCAAAATTAAGAAAGCAAGATGCAGCAAGAAATAAAATAGCACAAAGGCAGGACGCTCCATCAGCAATATTGCAAGCAAACAAGCTTAATGATCCAGAAACAGTCAGGAAGAGGTCTAAACTAAATCTTCCTGCACCACAGATTCCAGATCATGAATTGGAGGCAATTGCGAAGATAGGCATTGCTAGTGATCTTGTGGGGAGTGAAGAACTCTCTGAAGGGAATGCTGCGACACATGCTCTTCTTGCAAGCTATGCTCAAACTCCACGGCAGGGGATGACTCCATTACGAACACCTCAGAGAACTCCTGCAGGTAAGCAAGACGCCATTTTGATGGAAGCAGAAAATCAGAGGAGATTGACTCAATCTCAGACTCCTTTACTTGGGGGAGAGAATCCTATGTTGCATCCTTCAGACTTTTCCGGAGTAACTCCTAAGAAAAGGGATATTGCAACACCAAATCCTCTATTGACTCCTTCAGCCACTCCTGGAAGCATTACCCCTAGGGTTGGCATGACACCTAGCGATGTGTATTCTTTTGGAATGACCCCGAAAGGAACTCCTATAAGGGATGAGCTCCACATTAATGAAGACATGGATATTCATGACAATGGAAAGTTAAGACAATCTTCTGATTCTAGAAAAGAACTGCTTTCTGGTTTGAGAAATCTTCCACAACCCAAGAATGAGTACCAGATAGTTATTCAACCTGTTCCTGAAGACAATGAAGAACCAGAGGAGAAGATTGAAGAAGATATGTCTGACAGGATTGCTAGAGAGAAGGCTGAGGAGGAAGCAAGGCAGCAAGCATTACTTAAAAAAAGATCGAAAGTACTGCAGAGGGAGCTCCCTAGACCTCCACCTGCTTCATTGGACCTAATCCGAAGTTCTTTGATAAGAGCTGATGAAGACAAGAGTTCCTTTGTTCCCCCAACGCTGATTGAGCATGCTGATGAAATGGTAAGAAAGGAGCTTCTACATTTGCTAGAGCATGATAATGTAAAATATCCACTCGAAGAGAAAACTGATAAGGAGAAGAAAAAAGGCATGAAACGGGGGAAATCTTTACCTATTCATGCAATTGAAGAGTTTGAAGAAACTGATCTAAGTGAGGTATGTGTAATTCATCCCATCTTTTCTTGTGATGCCAAATTCATGTCATTTATGATGAAAGTTTTCGTTCCTCGATTAATTGTACTGGTTTTGATTTTGAGCTTTGAGTTGTTGCATATATCTTACTTTATATCTTAAAATGTTAATCCTACTGGAGTTAAGTCTCATTATTTTTGAAGAACTGCAAATGTAGTGATTATTTCGAGTAAAATACTGAAAAATTAGTGTGAAATTGCTCAAGTAAATGATACTTTTTAGCCTGACAAATACTGATAATGCTAAGTTTTGATATTGTTTGAGAATTCTCAGTGGTAACAGTATTTGTGCTTTTCTTCTTGCTGAGAGGCATTAGGTTACACATGAAATGTGACAGTGTTGTCTAATTGCAAGGACAATATAACCAATTTGGTGAGTTACAGTGTATGAAAATGGGCAAATATGATTTATTACTTAGATAAATTGAACGAGATAGATAGCATTTATGATCATATAAAGTGGTTATGTTTACATACATGTAGATTATAATCACATGATATGCATGTATGATTTGGGTCATACGTACAGTTAAGTGCATCAAATACAGCTTTCTGAATTCTTTTGTAGACTTTGTCGTGTATGTTTGTTTGGAAATGGCAGGGCTTTTAT
Source organism: Fraxinus anomala (assembly GCA_903798345.1). Taxonomy (NCBI): domain Eukaryota; kingdom Viridiplantae; phylum Streptophyta; class Magnoliopsida; order Lamiales; family Oleaceae; genus Fraxinus; species Fraxinus anomala. Next base: position 21,834 of record CAIGRN010041454.1, read on the forward strand.
GCCCAAGGACCATAAAATTTAACCATGGACCTTATTTTATATCTATATTACAAAAGGTAATATATTTGTGACATTTACAACTTCTTCACGAAAGGTTAGCCTATAACTTTCATTTGCCTTTTGATATTAGCTTCTCCTTCAAATTTGCTAATGCTTGAAATCACAAATGCTCAAGATGAATTAATTTATCTGTAGAATTACCATTTTCTCTTTCCAATTCTTCTCAAAAAGGACAAAGAAATTTAGAGATGGAAGGAAAAAATTCAAAGAGTGATAAGAAATTGTGAGGAGCAGGAGTACTTACTAATATTAAGATTCCCGGCCCCCCTAGGTTCCGTATCTTGAGTTTCGATTGTTCTGTTTGGTGAATCAGAACCGTAGACGTTACTTCTTTTCTTTAAACCTAATCCATAACATCAATTATTCATTAAACTTGCTTGGATGGCTTGTTCTCACTTCAGTCTCTGCAGAAAAAATTAATGAAGTTCGAAAAAAGGAAAAACTATATTTAAATAAAGCATATTGCAAGCAAAACTACAGCGAGCTGGTTTTTTTTTTTTTGTAATACATAATGATTGACTGTTATTTTCTCCACCATGTTCACGTATGTCAAATTAGCAAATGGTATTTTATATTGTTCTTTTGGGTCACAAGTGATAAGCCATTGGATTTTCTTGATTGCGTTTTTTTGTGGGAACTTTCAGTTTCATGTATGTCTTTCCTGATTTTCGCATTGATTATTGCCAAATGGATCGTATCCAGTGAAAATAAACTAATAAAATCCTATCAAGCAGGCTGACAATTTAATCAATGATGAGGCTCAATTTCTTCGTGTGGCAATGGGTCATGAGAACGAATCTCTTGATGAATTTGTTGAGGCTCACGGAACATGCTTAAATGATATTATGTATTTCCCTACTCGTAATAGCTATGGTCTATCTAGTGTTGCCAACAACGTAGAAAAGCTTGCTGCCCTACAGAACGAATTTGAAAATGTGAAGAAGACGATGGATGACAATACTAAAAAGGCACAACGTCTTGAGCAGAGGATAAAAGTTCTTACTAATGGCTATCAGGTTTACTATCCTCAACTTAACTAACTATTGTGGTTATATCATTTCTACTCTTAGATGAAAAAGTTTTATTTTGTTGAACATTCTTTATGTTGAACTTCGACAACCATAAAATTGTTTTTGTGTTGAACATTCTTATAATATTGTTGAACTTCGACAACCATAAAATTATTGGTTTTGACGCATGTCAAATCTCAAGTTAAAATTTTTATGTCCCACCTTTGACCATCTTGAAAAATCAACACTCACAGCACATCTTCACAAAGAATCATAAAAGGACTATTTAAGTTTCTAATTAAGCCCCTATTTGATCCACTTTATCATTCTTATTCTTCTACTCATTTTCAACCACACATTTTTTAATAAAATAATATTTTCCACTATATCAATAACTTTTCTTTTCTTTTCTTTTCAACCACACATTCTCCATCAATCTACTATTTCAAAATACATTCTTTCAAAATAATGTGGGTCAAACACACCCTAAATTACAAGACATTTGCTTGAGCTACGTAAAACACATTTTTTAATAAAATAATATTTTCCACTATATCAATAACTTTTCTTTTCTTTTCAACCACACATTCTCCATCAATCTACTATTTCAAAATACATTCTTTCAAAATAATGTGGGTCAAACACACCCTAAATTACAAGACATTTGCTTGAGCTACGTAATATATTGCAATGTGGGAAAAGTTCAAGTTAAATTCCAGTTATAAGTATGGCGTAAAATAGTTGAAATGATTATGTGAAGTATTATCGTATCGTATTTTTATTGTGCAATTAAAAGACTGACAAATTAACACTTTTGTTTAGTATGACTTATGAGAATTGGTCTCTGGATATTTTGTGGTCCTCTTTGTAGCCTGTCAGGGTTTTAGTATTATTATAAGGATTATGATAGCATCCATGTTTTGGTTTCCATTACATAGAAAATTAAAATTTTAAAGTGGCTGAGAATATTTAAGCACGGCAATGATAATAGGAAGTTCCTCTGGCTAGTGCTATACAACTGCGATGAGTTAATTTTTTTGTACTTCTGATTGTTGGGTTGTTATAAGTATTGTGCTTAGAAGTTAGATGCTAATTGATTGGTACTGTATTATCAGATGCGAGCTGGAAAACTTTGGTCACAAATCGAGGCAATCTTCAAGGTGATGGACACCGCGGGGACAGAACTTGAGTGCTTCCAAGCTTTGCAAAAGCAAGAGCAATTAGCAGCAACACAAAGGATCGGTAACCTCTGGGATGAAGTTCAGAAACAGAAAAATGTCGAACAAACTTTACAGAAACGATATGGCGACCTATTAGCTGAGCAAGAAGGGGTTCAGCATCTAATGGATGCATACAGAGTACAAGCGCAAATAGAGGAAGAAATAGCAGCAAAGAACCGTGTCCTTGAACTTGCTGCAACTGAGGCTGCTGTAAGTCAAACTGTTACACCAGATCATGGAACTTCCAATCTTGTAGCCACCACTGAGGAGGAAAACTCCATGCTGGTTGATACAACTGACGAAACGACAAGCCAACAGAAGGGTGCTGCTCAAGAACAGGCGGAGCTGAGTCCAAAACACGGGATGGATATTGATGCAGTGGATGAGAATACAACTTCAGCCACGGTTGACCTAACCATGCCATATCCTGTTAAAGAAACTTCTCTAACCAGTGATACACATGGGGAACCCATAACAAATGGTGAGGGCTTCGATTCTGCTGGTAGTGTTGAGTTATCTGTTAGTGATGAAAATCCAGCAACTGGGGATTCCACTGGAACTTCTCTCGACAAAAACCCTGATGTAGTCAACATGCACGAGACTGCGAGGAGTGGTGGTGCTGTCATCAATGGGTCTGCCAATGATGACTTATCTGGTGACCAATTTGTAACAGATGATACAGCAACAGTTGAATGTCAACAAAATGGGGCGGTAGAGAATGCAAATGGTGATATTGTAACTAATCAAGAACACAAGGTTCATGAAACGGCTGAAGATGGTTTCACCAAGGGGGATACTAACTAGGCTACCAAATGTTAAGAGGAGAAGCTGAAAATAGAAAGATAAAAGCTCTGCCATTTGGTTTGCATTTCCCTGAAGTGGTAACTATGAAGAAAGTTGCTTGGTTTTTGAAGGTGTGTATTTGGGGCTCTCTTTCTGGAACTTCTCGACACGATTGCCCAATTTTTTTGGTTGATGTTTGTGAGATACAGAAGCTCCCCTTCACTTGGATGAAACTATCTTTTAAAGTTATCTTCCTCTCAAATTATGAAGTGAAAATGTGAGGAAATAACAGCATTGTCAATGTACCGTGTATGTTTTCAATTTTACTATATTCAACAAGGAACTGGAATACTGTGTGTTTTCATGCTCGATTTAAAGTTTCATTTTCATGATTGGTTTCAGAAGAAAATATTAAAAGAAAAAAAAATTCACTTTGGTGGTTTTTGTGAACATTTAAAAGGTGTGAGGTTGCAGAAATAAATTTTAATATATCAACAGAGATCACTTTCTTAATGATGAGACGAAATTTGGACTAACAAGTTATTTTAGTAAGAAAATTGGGAGCAAAAAGGTTCACTTGAAAATCCTGTTTTGATTTTTTATTTTTTTTTCAAATAGAGGCATGATTAAGCAACAAGATATCATCATAATGCAGAAAACTGTCAAACACCATTCATAGAAGATACCAACTGTCCTTACGATCTGTTCACGAAAATATTGAAAAATCTATCTATAGTCTAAAAACTACACTGTAAAATTCTAGTATACGTAACATATAATACACATAGTAAAATCCCAATATATGTAACAGTGATCTGAGTTACCTGGAAGCATTCAAGACCCTTCCAATATCAAAAGAGATGAAAGCATCAAGACAAGCATATTGCACTTAATCAAGAGACCAGTACTCATCATCCCACCTACACAAGTTTATTCACCTCTTTTCCAAGCACATATCTTGCCAATTTCTTCAGCCCCGCATTATGGTACTCATCCAAGTTATAGGCGTTCACTGTCTATCCCTTAAATCCATATAATTTGTACGGTTCCTCGTGATATTGTAACAAGAAGCGAGTTTATCCAAGCCATTATCAACCCCAACCTCTACAAAAGTGTGCTCTTTCTAGAAATCCTTGAACAAAAGTGTACTTTTTCAAGAAGTCCTTGAACGCTCTTGGAGTAGACTCGGCGTGGAAGATTTGGTATATAAGTATTGAAGTTGGAAGGATTGAATCAACTGGAGCATATGAGCTAGCCCCAACCTCTACACAATCAGAAAGAAAAAGGCCAACGAGGTAACTTCCAGCTGGGACTACCAACGAGACACCAACAGAGGAATCATCTAGAAGGAGATTAGTTGGATTGTTAACTTTTTTTCTTTTTCTGTTTTGTAGTAGTAGGTTAGTTTGAAATTATTTCATTATTGCTGTATTTATTGAGGATCAATATTTCTGTAAAGGCATGGAAAAATATTCACGAGAAATAGTTTCTCATAAATCTTCTATATGGATTTTTCATTCTTCAAAATCTAATTTGGTATTAGAGCAAAAATGGATCAAACTGATACAAATCCTCACACAATTGCAGACACCAATCCAAATCAACAACCAACAGATGGAAGGAATTCAGAAGTCCTTTCATACGATCCAACACACCCCGCAGCCCATATTACATTGGCAGTAATGATGGAGGTTCTGCTATGCTGGTCACTCATGTTTTGGAATCCAATAACTATTATTCTTGGGCTCGTTCGATGAAGAGGGCACTAAGGATCAAAAAAAAAATAATTAGGCTTCATAGATGGTACTTTATGTGAACCAGAGGACCCTAATGATCCATTAATGGAGCACTGGCTGAGATGTAATGACATTGTCATCACCTGGATGCAAAATGCTATGGTGGTACCATTTATGCTGAAACTGCTCATCTTCTCTGGCTTGATCTTGAGCAGCGTTTCTCCCAGCAAAATGCTCCACGAGTTTTTGAAGTAAAGAAGGACATCACAACACTGACGTAGAACCAAGATCTTGTGAATGTTTACTTCTCTAAGCTCCAAATCCTTTTAGATGAACTGTTGAATTATGAAAGCATTCCCAACTGCACATGTGGAGGCATGAAGATTGTGGTTCAAAACCAACAAAGAGATTAGGTTATGAAGTTCTTAATGGGACTGAATGAATCTTACAAGGAAATCAAGGCTCAGATTCTACTGATTAAGCCATTTCCTAGTCTAAATGAGGTGTATTCCTTGGTCCAACAAGAGGAGAAAAGGCGAGAGATATCAAGTTCAAGCTCAGTCAATTCTGATCCCATGGTTTTTCTAAGCAGAAGAGGCTTCAGGAAGGAGGAACCCAAAATTCTCCATCACTGAAAAAGGACAAATACTACTGCAGCCATTGCAAAATCACAAGCCACTCACTTGACAAATGTTTTAAGGCCAATCCAAACAGACCATCATGCACTTATTGTCAAATGCCAGGACATACAGTGGATAAGGGTTATAAACTTCATGGATTCCCACCAGGGCACAGACTTAATGATAAGGAAGATCTGCTGTCAATATGGTTTCTATAGGACCAGCCACTAATCAACATGAGGTGAAAGATAAAGGCCAAGTATCCTTAAGTTAAGAGTAATATTCTCAGCTTGTGGCACTCCTCAGATCAATAGCCAATCCTCAACATTCCACCTCTTCATCAAACAATGACCAAACACCTGCTAGCTCCTCTCCATCTAATGATTTCACTCATAAAAGGTTTGGTACATATTTAAGTCTGACTGCATTCTATCACAAACATGAAGATGTTGGTGATACTCCATGGATCCTTGATACAGGAACTACATATCACATGATCTGCTCTGTTTCATACTTTACATCTATTCAGTCTAAAGTCTCTTATTCTGTGTTTCTATCAAATGGTGAAAGTGTTCCAGTCATACATGTAAGGACTGTCAAAATCTCAGAAACTATTATCCTACATAATGTTCTTTTCATTCCTACTTTTAACTTCAATTTAATTTCAGCAAAAAGACTTGCTCAATCTATGAATTGTTGCCTTATCTTCTTCTCTAACTACTATTTTATTCAAGACCTTTCGACTTGGAGAACAGCTAGAATGGGTGAAGTGAAAGATGGTCTACACTATATGGTGCAAGAGCAAGTCTCCCCTTCAGCCTTGTCAGAAGTTTTTAATCAGTTCAAGTGTTTTACTTCCTATTCTGCATTTTCTGCCAATAATCTTAAGAAGTCTGATCTATGGCACTATAGATTAGGCCATTCCTCTTATTCTCATTTCAGCCCTGATAAAAAACTCAACATACCTGCATCTTCTGATATTAGTCATTGTTCCATTTGCCCTCTAGCAAAACAACATAGATTGCCTTTCCATATCAGTCACCATAAAACAGTGAGATGTTTTGAATTGATTCATTGTGACATATGGGGGCCTTGTAATGAATTTAGCAGGGATGGTTCTAAGTACTTTCTATCCATTGTTGATGATTTTAGTAGATGTACATGGATTTACATGTTAAAATTCAAATCTGATTCAACCACAGCCTTACAAAACTTTTGCACTATGATTGAAACTCAATTTGAAGCCAAAATTAAAACCATTAGAACAGATAATGGAGGAGGATTCAACATGACTGATTTTTATCTAGGAAAATGAATAATACACCAAACAACATGTGTTGAAACCCCAGAACAGAATGCAGTGGTAGAGAGGAAACATCAACATATATTGAATGTAGCTAGAGCACTGAAATTTCAAAGTGGTCTTCCCTTAAGATAATGAAATGATTTTGTGTTAACTGTTGTTTACCTTATAAACAGAACACCAACTCCCATCTTAAATCACAAAAGCCCTTTTGAAATGTTGTTTCAAACTAAACCTAACTATGATCACCTAAGAGTGTTTGGGTGCTTGGCTTTTGCCACCACCCTTGTCCATGGCAGGCACAAGTTTGATGCTAGGTCTAGAAGTTGTGTCTTCATTGGTTATCCTTTTGGAGTAAAGGGGTATAGGTTATTAGATTTAAAAACCAAGAAGGTCTTTATTTCAAGAAATGTTGCCTTCCGTGAGAGCATTTTCCCATTCAAAGATCTCAACTACAGTAGTGATACTCACTTGACAAGTTTTGATCATCTAAGTTTCACACAGAACCTCAACATCCCTAATGATCCTATCATCCCCTCATTCAGCACTGAACCAAGGAATAACACCCTCAATAATTCACCTTATACAGCATCCCCTGACTCTCAAATAAACATCAGCCAAGATTTAGTACAAACCTCTGGTGGTAACTTGGAATCAAACCAATCTGTTGATCATCATGAATCAAATCTTTCTATTGATAACTTAGAACCAAACCATTCAGATGTTACTCATTTACCTTGCAGCTCAAACAGAAATTGAAAAACACCCCCTCACTTGCAGGACTTCATATGTCATCAGGCATCTTCAACTTCCCCATTTCAGAAGCTCAACAAGAAGAAAGAAGTGAACATTACAGGTAATACTTTCCCTCTTAGTGCTAGCATTTCCTATGACAAGCTATCCATATCTCACCGTAGTTTTGTAGCCTCAATAACAAATCATCTTGAGCCTAAAAACTATCAAGAGGCCACAACTTCCCCTAAATGGTGTGCTGCCATGAGAGCTGAAATTGAAGCTCTAGAACTTAATGATATTTGGGTTTTGACTGACCTACCACCTGATAAAGAAGCCATAGGGTGAGAGTGGGTATACAAGGTTAAGTATAATGCCAATGAAAGTGTTGAAATGCTCAAAGTTCGTCTAGTAGCAAAAGGGTACACTCAACAGGAGGGACTCGATTACCATGAAACTTTCTCTCTTGTGGCCAAACTTGTCACCATTAGAACCTTGCTTGCAGTGGCATTAGTCAAAAGATGGGGCTTGTACCAATTCGATATGAATAACGCTTTTCTGCACGTCGACTTGAAGGAAGATGTCTACATGGAACTGCCTCCTGGATACAACAATGTCAGTGACAATAAAGTTTGCAAATTACGTAAGAGCTTGCATGGATTGAAGCAGGCTTCACGCCAATGGTATTCCAAACTCTCCAATTTCTTCATTGAGCAGGGATATACTCAGTCAAGGGCTAATTATAGACTTTTTACTAAATCAACTGGTGATTCTTTCACAGCCATCCTGGTGTATGTGGATAATATAATAATGGCCAGAAGTTGTGTTGATACCATGAACAAACTCAAAATATCTCTCAATGACATGTTCAAAATCAAGGATCTAGGAAAGTTAAAAATATTTCCTAGGCATTGAAGTAGCAAGATCTGAACAAGGGATATATATTTGCCAAATGAAATATGCTATAGATGTCTTGGGAGATTCATGCACTATTGGATCAGGACTAGCTAGGATACCCCTTGACCAGAATGTGAAACTTAGTAAAGAAGAGGGAAAGTTACCGCCAGATCCATCTCTTTATAGAAGGTTAATAGGGAGGCTCTTATATTTGACAATCACCAGACCTGATCTTGCATATTCAGTGTAGCTGTTAAGCCAATACATGGGAAATCCAAGGATTACACATCTACATGCTGCTCACAAAGTCCTGCGGTGCATCAAGAAATCACCTGGACAAGGACTATTTTATCCTACAAAATCAGGAATTCAGCTGGAAGGATATTGTGATTCAGATTGGGGAGCATGCTTGGACACCAAGAGATCAGTAACAGGCTACTGTGTCTTCATTGGAACAGCTTTAATATCGTGGAAGTCAAAGAAACAATAGGTGGTATCTAGATCCTCTGCTGAAGCAGAATATAGAGCTATGGCAAACCTTTGTTGTGAATTAACATGGCTCAGATTTTTACTTAAGGACTTACAGGTTGAGCATCCCCAAGCAGCCATTCTGAATTGTGATAATAAAGCTGCTATTCACATAGCCACAAACCCGGTGTTCTATGAAAGAACCAAACATATTGAACTTGACTACCACCTGGTTCGAGAGAAACTCCAAGATGGCACCATTGTTGCTCATCAGCATGTTCCTAGTGCATCACAAGTTGTAGACATTTTAACTAAGGTATTGAATTCTCAAGCTTTTTATTCTCACTTATCTAAGATGGGAGTAAAAGACATTTACTCTCCATCTTGCGGGTGGCTATTGAAGTTGGAAGGATTGAATCAGCTGGAGCATATGAGCCAGCCCCATCTTTTACACAATCGGCAAGAAGAAGGCCACCGAGGTAACTTCCAGCTGGGACCACCAACAAGACACCAACAGAGGAATCATCTAGAAGGAGATTAGTTGGGTTGTTAACTTTATTCTTTTTCTATTTTGTAGCAGTAGGTTAGTTTGAAATTATTCCATTATTGCTGTATATATTGAGGATCAATATTCTTGTAAAGGCATGAAAAATATTCACGAGAAATATTTTTTTTTTTTCATAAATCTTCTATATGGATTTTTCATTCTTCAAATCTAATAATAAACTCGTGGTTGCCGACGCAGAGTTGGAGTGTGGCGACGCGGTTCTAATAGTTTCGACTGAACTCGACTTCAAGATCGACAATCAGACTATGGTTGTTGTAGCAGCGTCGATGGATTATCTCGATAATAGAAAGCCAGCCTACTACGTGGGTGGAGTCGTATGTTACTACGATTTTGATTGTCATCGAAGAATTCATGTTGTGGAGCTGTGAATGATAGCGATCGATGGTCGTCATCATTACTCCGGTGAGCAGAAGGTTTTCACAAGAAGAATTAGGAAGAATATGTTACGGTGAGGATTAAGCGCAATTTATGGGTTATAATTTGGGTGGGAAATTAGAGAAGGGTTTTCAGCTAGTTAATTGCAATTTTGGATTTTCATTTTTGTATTCAATTACTTGTAATTTTAAATCTATTATTTTAATCAATCTCGTACAAAATACTCAGGGTCTGTTTGATTGCAAAGATGAATTTGGGTGGAAAGAAAATGAATTATAAGAAATTGAATTGTCTAGAACTTATTTTATTGAAAATTGTTAATTAATTGTGTTTGATTGGTATAATTTTTCACTTGAAAAATATTGAAATTTTGAATCTTTTGGTGTTCGATTGACTTTATTTTTCATGAAAATTATTCATTAAAGGGATATAATTTGTTACAATTGGAGATAGAATTTGTTAAAAAAAAAAAATTGCCCTGAAAACCAAAAATCACCTAACCTATGGGAAAATCAATTCAAGGAAAATGTGGAAAATTGGGTCAAGTGAGGTATAAGTTGAAAAACCAATTGCCTAGAAAAATTTTCCTATCAAACATCTTAAAAGATGGAAAATGAAAAATAATTTCTAACTTTCATGAAAAATTCCTCCCATCAAACATGGCCTTATCGTAAAAAGTCAAAAATATAAAGAAAAAGTCATTTGTTGTGACAAATCAAATACTCTAATACAGACTAGATGCACATTTATTGGGACATATCACAAAAATTGTTGAAATATTTAATTATCAAAATTGAATCAAAAGATTTAATTATCGAAGTTGAATCGGCCAATCAATTCATCCGTTCTTTTGCATTCTCACCTAAGGGAACAAAATTGAATTAAACTCGTGTTTGATTCAACTAAAAAATTGTCGGAGTCAACAACTAATTTTAACCACACACTCAATCAACTTTTATTAAAATCTACTAAAAATTTAATTTTTATTTAAACCAAAATATGGACTAAAATTCACTAGTGCTTAGCCTTGGGTGTTGGGAATGTTAAGTAAATTCCCAACAGTGGTATCAGAGCCTACTTTGTGTTTGTTAGAAACTGTTTAGCATGTT
>CAIGRN010041458.1:0-15752 GCA_903798345.1 Fraxinus anomala
TTATCCATCGCTGTTTGGGGAACACAAACTTTTTCCTCTGAGAAGAGGCGAGTGAATCTTAAAGGGCATATGAATTGGCAAATGTAGACTTGGGACTATCAATTACGAGTCTTGCTCTATGGTTATACAAGTCATGAAAGTCGATGTGAATGTCGGGAATACATAGGAGCTCTTCTGATTTTCTCAACTTCAAGTTCGCATAAAAGCTCTTTACAGATATAATAAGGACTAGTTTGACAAGACTTTTGAAAAGCCAGAAATTGTTTTTGAAATTAAGAAGCTGCTTTTAGAGGGAGGTGACCCAAGCTGGCTTCCTTAGGAGGAGGTTGTACAAAAGTAGAAGCAAAAATGATGGATCGAAAATGAACAGAACAAGTTCCTGGTGACAACCTCTTTAACAATTGACAGAGTAAAGAATATTCATTCTCTCTTGCTATAGTCAATCTTAGTCTAAAAGAGGAAATCAAGAATGAGACTTTTCATATTTTAATTAATCACTAAATTAATAATGAAAATTTCAACATTGAGCCATCCAGAAAGGGCTGCCCCTCTTAAATTTGCTTTCAATTAATTCATCAATGATCATTGATCAGTAAAGGCATTAATGAAAAAGGAAGATCTGAGAAACAATCTTTGATCACACAAAACTTCTCCGCAACACAATGTGGGTAGAGAAAGGGGTAATCAGATACTAATCAAAGCTACACTTAGTTTACGCAATTAACTGAAACAATTCTCAGATACACTAAATATGAAAAAAGTAGCCCTAGCTAGAGCAAAAACTTGAACCAAAATTCGCAGGAGTAATAACACAAAAGAGAAACTCACTCCAGTCCCATGGTAGTGACAGTGAACTTCTGGTCTCAGATCCCTACACAAAAGATCTGTTTCCCCAACAGAAAAAAAGGTTGCATTAGGATACAATTTTAGTCAAAACCAAAAAATCAATATGAAAACGAAGAGCAAACAAAGAGACTCATGCATTGATATGGACGCATTTTCAAGAGAGTCAATGTTCATTTGCTTTCTTACTCAGAAAACAGGGATATAATTCCGTCAGAATCTGAAAATGGGCACTTTATTGACAATAACAATTTTTTGGTTTTTGAATTTCATTTCCTTTGGGTCATCATCACTTTCAGATTCTGTAAACTGTTGCTCATCGGAAGCGTATTTCATTTCTTGATGAACCAATTCAGCAAGGTCGTGCCTGTTGGCAATTTTATATGCATCTATCACTGCCTGGTACAACAATTCATGAGGCTCAATTGCTCCATATTTTAATTGACTATAGATCCTCTTCACACCTTCAACCATGCCAGCTTTTCCATAACAACCGACAAGATAAATGAAGGTAACATTATTGGGCTCTAGTCCCCCATCTTGCATTCGCATAAACATGTTCAATGCCTCGTCAGTTTTCCCCATAGCCCCATATGCATGTATTGCAGCATTATTAGCAAACAAATCAAAATCAAAATTTGTTTTCTTGAAGATTTCACAAGATTCTGAGGCATATGTATGCAGACCCACTGCCGAAAAAGCAGAGGTCATCACAACTTGCCAGGCATGAGGTCTTCCTTCCTCGTAAGACGACTCAAGCTGCTTTACTGCTTCAGCATGAGCACCTCCTTTCTTTAATATGGTAAATAGTATTTTGAATGTTCCCGTCAGGCAAAAGCTTCCGATTCACTATCTTTTCATGCAGCAACTCACCACACTCAACTAGTTGGCCATTTGTGGCATAGCATGCCATCACTTTATTATATGTAACACAACCCCTCACTAAATGTGACTGTTACATCTCAGCAACTTTTATAGTTTCGTCAAGCATACCCATGTTTTTATATACATACATCATGGTTGCAAATGTAACTCCATCGGCCCAATTTTTCTCCTTCAAATGATCGTATATCATTTTTGCTTCTAACACCATTCCTAACTCTGCATATAGACTGAGCATGCTATTCAATGCAACAATATCGGGACCTCCATTCAATTTCTTTATCTTCTCGCACAATTGTTTTGCTCTTTCCACAGACCCAATTTTACCATAAGCCTTGATCAAAGAAATTAAAACAACTTGGTTTACTGATTCCCCATATTCTTCCATCACATGGAAGTGCTGAATAGCTTCTTCAAATTCGCCAGCTTCTGCAAAGCCATCAATTAAAGACCCATAAACAACTCGTTGGGTTTTTCATCTGCTTGTAACATTTCTTGGAACACATTGACAGCATCAGAGAGCCTTTCCATGTGAACATAACGATCAATGGCAGCCGAAAAGGTTGAACATGAAGGTTTTAAGTCCTGATTTCTGCATTTCAACCAAGAGGTCTCTTGCTTTGTCCACTAAATCACCTCCAGCAAACATTTGGAAAAGGGAATTGTACGTGCACTCATCTGGCCATGTCCCATGAGTCCTCATGCTCTTGAAGAGTAAGAAAGCTTTGTCATAGAGCTTTGCCTTACCATAAGTTTTGATCATGACATTATACTCAAAGACTTCCCTTTTCTGTCCAAAACTACCTCTCTTGGAGTAAAACACAGCCTCTGCTTCAGCCCAAAGTCCTTTCTCTGCATATGTCTATTATAGCTGCATACATCCTTGAAGACAGCTGACCAATTGATTGACGCTTCTCAAATAGGAACTTAACTCGATCAGTCAATGCTTCATTTATATACATGCTGATAAGTACAGGAAGAGAATTTTGATCGATATGCATCTTCAATGTCTCCATTTCTTCAATCACAGCTTCCACCTCCTGAACCATGTTTCTGTTGCATAATATCTGGAGAATAGCCCTATGGGCTACCTCATCAGGAAAAAGACCATCCTCCCTAATCTTCCTACAGAACAGAAGAACTGCATCTATGTTCCACACGTCAGCATAGAGGGATAGAAAAATGTTAAGTCTTTGTATCAGGATTAATTCCCCTTTCCTCCATTTCACTGAGCAAAGCTTCAGCCTCGGACAAATAACCATGACTACCACAGATGAAATCTGAAGCATCCTTCTAATGACCAGCCTTTCCGTACAAATCAATCAAAGCATTATAAGTAGCAGTAAGTCGTGGTTTTTTAACAGATCTTTCCACATCTGATATGCCACCTGGTGTAGAAAAATTGTTCCTCCCGCCTGTAGTATTTGAATCGCCTATGATATCCAAATCAAGATCACCAATCCTTATAAAACCTATCTGCCCTACTATATTCCTCTGCACCCTTTAACACCCTAATAACCGTATTCGCGTGACCTCATCGGGGAAAATACCCCTCAACTTCACATGCTTAATCCACAAAAGCGACTCATTCACCAACCCCGCTTTCCCATACACATCAACGAGCATCCCATGCGTGTTATTTGTGGGCAAGACTCCATTTTTTGCCATTTCAATCCAGCAAAGTCTCAATTGATCCCATTTCTGAGCCCTACCAAAGGCTCGAAGCACGACATTATAGTATATCACATTAGGAGCATATTCTTTCTGTAACTTGAACCACTCAAAAATCCTCAAAACCTTCTCCCAACTATTCTGCTCTTTGGGAGTCAACTTACCATAATACAAATCCAATGCCTTTTCCACACGATTTTTTCAGCCGCTAAAGAACGTAAAATCAAAGGCAAAATACCCCCATATTTCTTCATTTAACAATCAATTAAGTCTTTTTGGGTGAATTTAGTAGGCCGAATATCGTCCGATTCGGTTCGATTCATTGGAGAACCAAACGTAACCCGAAATTTTCGAGTATTTAACAAATAGAACTGCAGAGTCCATATTTAATTATGGAACAGTTCAGTTCGAGTTCGGTACGTTCGATTCCATTTCATTCAGTTCTCACATTCCGTACAAAATTAATTTTTTTGATATTTACAATAACGCCACATTAATTCAACTAATGATGTTCAATTTTAGCTCTTATAAAATAACGTAGTTTAATCTCGTGATATCTTTTGCTTCTTTCTTTCTTGAGTTCCCCATAGATTTGACAATTAAAATTACAGGAAGAGAAATATAACGTGCCACAATAACAAAAAGAGGCTTTCAATTCGATTTCTCCAGACAAACGACGATAGAATACGATATTTGATTAAAATTTAGTTGAATTAAATTAATTGGACTTGGGCTAGAAATTAAAAATAGGAAAAATCATATTTTGAGTTTAGACTAAAGTAATTAGTTAGCAAATATATTTTAAAAAAATAAAATAATTTAAATAATTTAAGATTAAAAAATTTAGGGATATTCGATTTTCATTTGATTCTTGATCTAAAACTGATAACCGAAAAACATTTAAATTCTCGACATTTCATTTTCTTTTGTGGAACTAGTCTTTATAGCCCCACTCCTTTGTTTCAAGAAATCAATTGCACAACACAAAGGGAAGTGAACATAATTAATTTTAAAAGACTGAAAATTTATTTTGCCTACAATCCATTAATTGATCCAACTACCTCTATACTGATTTACAATGGTTGTAATTATGAAAACTCTTTTCCACTGTCCAAAACATCATCCCATCCCATGTTCAAACCCACTTTAACTGTCAGTGCATAATCGATATCCAAAATAAATGCTTCTAACTTTATTTCCCGTCCATGACCTAAGTGCGATCATCGTCCCAAACTTTTTTTTACCCATAATTAAAGTGATAATTGCAAGACACATTACTCTTCAATGGAATTTTGGATGGATTCTTACGTATGCAAAAAACAATGTCACATAAAAATTGAATGGGAACGTGACAAGCTGTCAAAATCTTGTAACAAACAAAATAAATAAATAGACAAAAATAATAATAAAAAGAAGTAATGTACATCGAGTGGAATGTGTCAATGGCAAAGTTTCAAAATGTGGGTCCCAAATCCTATTCGTGGAAAAATGATATTTTATCTTTTCGACGGAAAATATTAACAGTCTAAACCGGAGAATGAACCGAGACACTGCTTTCATCTCCGGTCTTAGGTTCCAGACACTTGAAGGACGGCATTTTAACTGGCGTCCTACCCCCCTTTGAAGACCCTTCACCGTTTTCTGCCACCATCCTCGGTGATTTCATCGATGACGCTCTTGAGAAAACTGGTCGTGCCATATTAAAACTCCACCGGTTCGACCTTTCAAACCATCTTCCAGCTCTACGGCTTCCTTCTCCTCCACCGGTTCTATAACCCCTTCTTGAACTCCCTTCACCAGTAGGTAACCTGACCGCCCAGCTTTTAGTCCGCTTAAGCATTGCCCGGTCCAGCACCTCCTTCCTAACTTCTTCTGGTAATCTCAACGTGAACCGGTCATGATTTTCCTCTGGTTGAACTATTGAATGTCCAGTAGAGTGCGACCTGAACCTACCAAAATTGAACGTCCTTAGTCTTTTTATAGATAAGGACCTCGGCGGCCGGTTCGGGTACCCCAAGCTTGAGTTCCGGTTCACGTCCGGCTGATTTTCTCCGGAGCCGGTTACTTGTATGACAATTTCTTCATTTCCAAAACTGTTGATTCTTCGACTTCTTTCCATATTTTCATTGCTTTCACGGATACTGTTTGTCAACTCCGGCAAGTCTACCGGTTCATCACTGGGAACCAAATTCGCTCTACAAACCGGGCAGGTAGAGTGAGACTCGAGCCAAGCATCGATACATTCCGGGTGAAAAACATGATCGCATTTGGGTATCAAACGCAGCGTTTCATCATCTTCAAATTCATTCAAACACACAGCACACTCCAACGATCCTTTTCCAATCTTGTGATCTTTAACTTCGGAGTATAAGAAAGTGGGGAATTTTTCTATAACCGAAGGGTCGAGGCCTACCGGGCCGCCACCACGGCGGCGTATCGAGAGGGCTCGGCGGACGCTGCCGGAGCCGCCGGACCAGTGGCGGATGTAGATAGAGCAGAAACCAATGAAGAAAAATGCCGCCAAAAGGACGACTATGATTATGGCCATGGCTGGTGTGAATCTTGTTGCATAGTTGTTGTAGTTCACCGGGTCGGATCCCGGTGAAACCGACTGAGCTCCGGCCATAGTGATTCCATGAAACAGTACGAGGAAGAGGAGAGAGGAAAACACATACCCGTGCTTCATGGTATTTGGATCAACAAGCAGAATCATTAATATTCTTAATAAATTATTGTTTTTCTTTTTCTCTTCCCCTTTAATGGAGTATAGGGGGATGAAGTTTTGGGCGAGTTTAGATTTGAGTAAGAAAATATACGAAGAGATATAGAGAGGCGATGGAGATGGGAGAGGACTGAGGAGGTGCCGTGATGTTCACGGAAAGAGAAAAATGGATGGGAAGTCTGACTTTTCTTGCAAGCATGTTTTGGCCAATTTTAAGCTTAAACTTTACGGCTTGTTTGGTATTTGCTTTTAAGTACTTATGGGATCTACAATTTTTCAACAACACATTTCATCAACTTTTATTAAAATCTACTAAAAAAATTAATTTTAATTTCTACCAAACAGGGGCTAAATTTTACCATTGATTATAGAATAAACATTTTGATCTAGAACTATTTGAAGGGAACCCGAATAGACAAATTAAAATAATTTGCACGTAAACTCAATTTTTTTTTCTATACGTTAATCACACCTTCTCCAAAAAAACATTTACTATTACAAAATCCATTTTTATGAAAAATTGGGCTCAAAATTGGATTTTAGTTAAAAATTAACTATTTCTAATTCTCTAAAAAAAAAAAAAAAAAAAGAACAGTGTTTATTCAATCATTAATTCTAGCTATCAGTTGAAATTTTAAAACAAATATAACATTACTGTCTAATGTTAATATTAAATTATTGTAGAATTACTTTGTCTAATCTTAATATCTAAAATATAAAAAGTACTGGACGAGATCGAACCAAGTAAGTTATAGACAATTTTGATTCACTATAAATAGAATCATTTATTTTCGAGTATAGAAGTTTTAATGGTATCCGTTTTGGACCTATTTTGATTGAAATCATACCAAATCGGATCATGCTCATCCAGATTTTCAGTTGAGATAAATTTTCAAAAGCTACTTTAGTTTTAAAAAAAGTAATTTATTTGTAACTTTGTCCCATAATAAGAAATATTACTTGGTTTGGTTCCAGAAGGATCGTGGAAGTTTCCACTGCATTCCTCTTTTAACGTGAGGAATTTGATTTTGGTCTCGACGAGGGTCGCCTTCCACGTGCTTGAATATACTCAATACTTCCTATTTTTCAAAAAAATTAAATAAATTTTCTTAATTAGAAGTTTCCAAAAGTTGATAGACTTATGGTTTATTAACGACTTTTGCACCATATTTTTACTACCAATGCTATAAGAATTGAATTGAATTATACCGTTTGACAAGAAAAAGTAGATAGATATCCATTCAAAATCCAATAATGGTCAATGGCAACGTTTTCCTAACTTCTTCTTGTTTTCTATTTTTTATTTTTAGTTGGTGCCTAAGTCGATTTTTTAAACATCGGTTACTATTTTATGATTAACCGCTAATTGTTACACGTGGGACATTGCCAACCTTACAATTCAGATAAATAGTGTGAATTTGGTTTGGTTTGGTTTGGTTTGGAACTTTCTGCTTAATTTTCTAAATTCTTGCGTAGATGTGACATATTTTGGTCGACCCATGTGGGCTGCTGCGTTATAAAATTTATATGCTTAAAATGAAGTAAAAATCATGTAAGTTTCCCATTGTCGACACAAATACCTTGGTAATTATCATGCATAAGAATTTTCTTGATAAAAAGTCTCAAATTATTAATATTATGTAAGTGAGCTCCAACCAAATTCGTATAAGCAAAAGTCGCATTTGAACGGCTGACATTTGTTGGAATATATTAGCGTTCAAACTAAACGACTTGAATAATTTTTTGGTCCAAATTGGGTCGTCAATTCAATTATTTCAATGCTTATATTATTCTATAAACGAGTAGTCATTTTCAGAACATCTTTTCAGTCTATTAGATTAGCCTTATAATACTAAATCTTTGATTTTAATTGATTTTGTGACTTTGATATCCCACTTGCCACCAAGAAAAAAGGACTTGTCTAAAAGCCTACAAGCTTAAACAATCATTTCTCTATATATTTTGTAGGATTACAAGTATTGTTCACTTATTATCATTCATTTATGTTTGGCAAAATTTATTAAGTGCTTATTCTATACTTTTATTCACAAATAATTCTTTGATACCCACTATGTATAAACACTTTAAAGCTTAACCAAGCAAGTACTTAGTACATGTTCGACAAAACTTAAATTATAGGTTGTTAAAACATATGTTTTATCTACGCATTTTATGAATTCACTATTTATTATACACTTCTTATCTACACACATTTCGTGGGATTTGTTGCTGAAGTTTTAATTTAAACACTTGCAAACGAACACACATGATTGGTGCAGTCTATGTATTATAGGCTTGATCTCCTGTTCCAGTAAACAGAATAAGAACTTCTTATTGCTGATGTGGTAAAGGAATCTTACTTATGATTTTCTGATTGGTGACGGGAAATCAATTTCACTGATTATTATAAATAGATAGTCAAGTCTAGGTGAAACTATCCTCCAAAAACAAAACGTAAGTACTTGTGCCGATTGGTGCAAGGTAATTAGTACAAAACGTTCATACTTTTAATATTATTGTGTAAAACATCCATACCTTTATCTCAAATTTTCAAAAAATTACAAATGAGTCACAAATAAATAATTAAAAATCAAAACTAAAAAAAAAAAATGAATAAGTAGGAAAAAAAAAAGAAATTGTATCTTCTTCCTCCCACCCAAAATCAAAAGTAAAGACCACCCGTCGTCGCCATCGGCCACATGCCACCGACCACTCGTCATCGCACCGCAATAGCCACCCAACCACCCAAATAAATCGCAATCACCACTCGAAAGTACACTTCCCAATTCCAATTCCAAGTTGCTTTGGATTGATTTTATCTCTTAGGGCTGCCACCTTTGAATCCCAAAAACTCCGGTCAACCACTATCTAAACCATCGGACCTCATACCATTGGACAATCCTTACTCCCTTCTACAATATCATCCAACTACCGACCCTAATGCCACTAGATTTGGCAGGAATCGATGGCCAAAATCAGCAACCTGTCAACACAAAAATCGATTGTACCACCTTCTTCGGCGAGACCCATGCCTTTTCCATCATACTGAACTCATCAGGGTGCGGCTATCCATGATCTTGCAACATCAACAAATACACAATCAAAATTTACATCCCCATTTTTTGAATCAAGCGAAAATGCAACGCATCACCTGATCATAACACATCAATTCCACCCATGAGTCTTCATCAATTTGGTCTCCATATGACAAATCGAATAGAGTATTCGTCAACGCATTTTTTTTTTAGTTTTGATTTTTAATTGAAAATTTGGGACTATGGTTGCAATTAGTTCTTTATTTTTTCTTTTCTTTTTGTTTTATTTAAATATAAGGGTATATTCGTTATTTCACAACTTTAATTGAGAAAATGAATGAAAATGATGATTTTTGCAATGAAATGTGGAAATAAGGGTGAAACAACAAAAAAATAAAATAAAAGGTAGGGACGTCTTGCACATTATTATTGAAAGATAAGGATGTTTTGTACTAATTACCCATGGTGCAAATTTGCACAATCTTATTACAAAATTCATAAAAAATTGAAAATGTGTCAAAACTAAGTGATTCTGATTTAGGGATGTCAATGGGCCGAGCCGAGCCGGCTCTGCCCCTATAAGCACGAGCTTGGCTTGTGCTCGTTTGTCGGCTCGGCTCGGCTCGTTACTCGTGGTTCACGAGCCGAGCTCGGCTCATAAGCTCGTTAAATTTTTTTTTTTTTTTTTTTATATAACTACATACCTTTAAAAAAATAAAATAAATAAATTTTTTTTTTTGACGAGCCGCTCGTCAAAAACGGCAGGCTCGGCTCGGGCTCGTCTTTTGACGAGCCCGAGCGGCTCGTGGCTCGTAAAAAACGAGTCGACGAGCCGCTCATCTCGTTTGCCACCTCTATTCTGATTTCTAACTTCAGAATCCAATTAAATGAATAAATCCCATACACAATGGGGCTCCAAATCCTCCTAACAATCACAAGAGGATCCAATCTAAATTTTTATGGAAAAAATATTTGATTGTGCTTTGCCAGCAGAGCCCTACAAGTTGGCTTGGCTCAATGAATTGTTGTGCTTCAATTGTTTTATCAGTTGGGTCAATTTATGGGCGTGATGTGGTATCAATGGACGCATGTCAAATTATATTGAGTTGCCCGTAGCAACGCAGATAAACATGTAATGCATAGTGGTAAAACCAACGCATACAACTTTATTTTTGGTGGGATGAGATTATGTGGGTGTTTGTGGTGGAGATTAAAATTAGATTTTTAGTAGATTGTGATAGAAATTTTTGAATTGTGTGATTGAAAAGCTGTGGGACCTATGAAAGATGTAGTTAATATTGATTGTTTAACTTATACACGAGTCCGTACTATGATCTTTAGAATTTGTAAAAATTCGAGTTATCAAATGGATTGTCATTAGAAGAGTTGGTTTAAGACCTCGACATAATAGTTTGGTTGCCATTATTTATCAAAAATAATATTTTGAATATTGATTTTTTTGAGATTATGTAGTTAAAAAGTAGGGAAACGTTTCGTATCTACGTACATAATATTTTATTGTGTGAATATGCGATTAAAAATGAGTATGTAAAAAAAGAGTTTTAATTTAAAGACCATCAAACAAGAGCTTAATTGGCCATCATGCCACAAATGTTGTTAAATATGAGCTACACAATTGGCTTTTTTTGTTGCCACAAATGTGTGCAAAGTGAATTAAGGACAGCCTCTTTTGTTGCCACAAATGTCTCACTTTGCTTTGTCCAAAGCCACATAACAATAACATGTCTATATAGATGTTTCCATCTTCTTATATCTAATCCCACAACACCAATAAGCCAAATTTTATTTTTTCTTTCATATATTTAATTCTCTTCTGCTGATTATCATCAAAACAAAATGAGTCAAGAACAACCCATGAAGCCTGAATCACAGCAAGAACCTCATCAAGGCAATGCTGCAGCAACAATGCAATCGGCTGAAAATCGCATGTTCACACAAGTACAGAAAGGAGGTCCAGCAGCCGCGTTGCATTCAGCAGGTGACACGAGCAGCAACATTGTTGCTGATGAAGGTGTAGTAATCACTGAGACTAATGTGCCCAGCAAGCGGATAATCTCTGAATCAATTGGTGGACAGGTTTTTTCTTGCACATAATTAACGTTTTTTTCTTAATGAGTTGAACAAAATGTAACGACAATGAAAAATCTAAATCTAATCAAAATATGGATTGACTACAACAAATTGCCTTAAAAATCCGTCCTCAAATCGCCTTGTAACGAGTCTATATGGAATCATAATCGCTAGTAATTGCTGGTTAGCCATATAATGATCATTCCATGAATAAACACAATGTTTCATTTGTTAATATATGTTTCTGGTGTGGTTTAATGTTATCCCTATTGCAAGGTTATTGAGCAAGACATTCAACCAGCCCCACTTGCTGCAGAATCTGTGTATGAACAAAGAGGCAACATCACAATTGGTGAAGCTCTTGAAGCTACTGCATTAACAGCAGGACACAAGCCTGTCGACTATAGCGATGCAGCCGCAATTCAAGCTGCCGAAGTGAGGGCAACTGGCCGTACCAACATAGTACCGGGTGGCGTTGCTGCTGCTGCACAATCTGCAGCAACTCGCAATGCTCGCACGACAAGAGACGAGGATAAAACCAAACTGGGTGACATTCTTATGGTGAGTGTCTATCTCGCAGTGCTATATATTTTCATCTATTCACTCGTACACGCATTTGATGAACTATCTCATCAAAATGGTCAAGTTGTTGGAGAAAGGTCAATTTTTAAATTCATTTTTCATCGTACACTTCACACGTGTTCATAAATTGGTGATGGCAATTTTCGAACTTGGATCTTTTACTTGTTATAATATTATATTGAACTGTCTCATCTAAAAGTTTTAGTAACCAAGGGAGACACATTTGCTTAGTTAAATTAATCGGTTTTAAGTTTTTAGTTGATGTGGTTAATTTGATTTGCTTAAATTTCCATCCTTCATTATTATTGTGCAAAGCATGTTTGATATAAAGTATTGGATACTTCTCGACTATATAAATGAAATAGATTTCAAATTTGTTGTGCTCCTCAGTACTATCCCTAGCAAGTTTTACATACAGAATTTGATAAGACTAAACAATACAAATACAATGAATGGGATTTTAATTTTGTCTCTTTCATTTTTTACAGGACGCAAGCTCAAAGTTACCCTCAGATAAACCAGTGACGCGTCGAGATGCTGAGGGGGTGATAGGCGCCGAGCTGAGAAACGACCCGAATCTTTGTACTCGGCCAGGGGGCGTAGCAGCCTCTGTGGCTGCAGCTGCAAGGCTTAACCAGAGTAACATTCCATCTCCCACTCATCAGGATAAATAATCTCATTTCTGGGTCAATTAGGCTCAACTATAAATACCAAATATTTTAGGCAGTACTAATTATACACCTTAAATGGTGCCTTTTTGAGCATATTCAATTCAAGTTATTATTATTTTCAGATATTGGTTTCCTTTTGTGGGAATTCTACTATGTATTTTTTTTTTTTCTTTACTTGAGAAACAAAAAGGTGCTTATTTAGTTTTTGATAATGTGTTCTACTTTTATTTTGTTGTTTTTGTATTCGATTTGTTGCTACTTAGTGATTATATAATTGTTAAAACCAGAAAAAAAAAATTTAATTATTCTCAAGGAGAATATGAAAACTATTTTTCTAATATAACCCCCATTATTTCAAATTATAATGAGAAGAATAATAATTTTTTGAAAAATGTGTGGTTTAAAAGAGAGAATTTTTGAGTTTATGTGTAATATTATTTTATTGGAGAATGCGAGATTGATAAGAATGGAAAAAAAAATAAATTATAATTTAATGAGAAATAATGGAAGACCAACGGAGGCTAAGAAGCCTTTACTTTCTCATAATTAGAAATTGCTAAATTCTTTATTTGTTCGTTCTTAGGCATAGCTATCGTATGTACCCATGTCCAATTTATTGCTAGTACATTTTGATACTCTAGATCACACACGATCGATTAAAATTTAAAGAAGAGATACACATAATTCAAATTTAAAATGATCTTGCTCAATCAAGTACATCGTACCAAACTTACACAATTAGTCAGGAATAGGATGTAATGATTTCCATTTTCAACTTTCTGAGACCAACAGAAAACTCCAAGGCATCATTCATGGCATTTTTGGCCCCCACCAATGCCTCCTCCAGCTTCTCATTTACCATATAATATGAGCAAATTTGGTTAAGAATTTTATCATGTCTTTCTTCATATCTTATTAGTCTTTCTTCAGCTTCATGCAGAGTTTCACATACCATCTTTAATTTCTCTTCTGCTGCTTGTCGGTTTTTCCTTCTTCGAAAATCTGGAAACAGAAAAATGAAAGATGCTGAAAACCCTAATAAGGCAAATATAATGGGCTTGCAATCCATTGGAGAAATTCTCTGATAATCTGAAACAAGAATGAAGGAAATTAATAAAAAAAATATTGATTAATATTCCTTGCTTTGTTAAGAGGAAAGAAACTTACTCGTATGGTTGCTTTACATTTTTTCCCTTACTTTTTGACTTCTCTATCACCTCATATACATATGGTGACCTGAATTTTGTTTGGCTTGATCTAAAAAGCTAATGCTGCAAAACATGTGGCAAAATGAAAATTATGAGAATTTTGTGGACTTGTTTCATTATTCTAGCACCTATATAGAGATATGGTGTATGTTATGGTTTCATTGAATTATCATTCGAAGTAGTCGCACATCTTGTACTCATATTTGATATAGAGAACTTCTCCCCAACTACCTGTATTTTTTTTTTCACCTTGGTTTCAACATAATTCTTGTGTTCTGGTTCTTAATTTTATATTGTCTATTCTCGTTTTTTGGTAATATACATGAATACATAAAATTGATGCTAGGTAGCCTTGCATAAAATCACGAAGTCTATATACAATTCTTTAATGATTCAATATTCTTGCGAAAAATCAATGGATTTTTGATTGTGTATTCGTTATCGTTAATTTCTCTCTTCACATTGCATCATGTACTGATTTGCCGATGTCAATCAATTGTCCACACATTCAACTTGCCACTAATGTTGATTATGGTGCGTGATATTGTAAATTACTTCGGGTAATCAAATTTTTTAATAGATAGTTATTAACTTTTATTAAGTACTGTGGAGAGATATAAAGCCTCTGCAAGTCTAATATTAAAGTTACATTTTTTATTTAGTCAAAATCAAATATTAATTTCCACCATATATTTTATGAGGACTCTATGTTATTCCTTCTGAAAAGTTACTAATAATTTTATCCTCGGAAGAAGCGTTTAAAATTTTTGTTAGAAACATTAATTTGGAGGAATATTTTTGCTTCTAGGAAGTAAGATGTCATTGTGCCAATCAATATTCTCCTCGGTTATAGAGGCATTTTTCGAAATACTTCTTTCATAATGAGTAGAGCAAAGAATCATGAATGCCATTCTGGTGTTTTTTTTTTTTTTTTAAATAAGTTAAAAACTAATAATATTATTATTGAGAATGAGGGAAAATTATATCTGGGGTCATTGAGCTTTCAGCAAATTCTCAATTGGGTAGCTAAACTTTGGTTTGTTTCAATTTAATCATGGAANCTTTCAGCAAATTCTCAATTGGGTAGCTAAACTTTGGTTTGTTTCAATTTAATCATGGAACTTCCATTTAATTTTTAAATATTAATAGTACGTCACATTCTGTCACCTATAGCCCCCAAACTGGAGAAATTACTTAATTGTGCGTTCGATTGAAACTAATGTCTTATATAGCCGCTACGTGGCATTCTAGAAGTGAAAATGATAAAATGGGTGTTAAGTTAATATACTTATATTAAAAGGTTAAAATGTGTCGATTTTGATTTAACATGTCGATAACATGGTGTAGTATAAAATTAGTTGACACGAATGATTACGTAGAAGATCATTGTTGTATGATTGACAATTAACTTTCATAAATTTTGGGAGGTAACATGTGATGGAAGGGTAGAATGTCAATGGGTCAAGTTAAACCGAGTTCAGGCTTAGTTTGGGGTTGAGTAAAGCCGGCTAGTGAGCAAGTTGCCTCATTAATTAATTTCATTTTTAAATTAAAATCTTGCTTTTATCGCGCCATGTCCTCTCCATTACATTCTTTACCAACTTGAAATTACCTCAAACGGAGTGGCAGGTGCCATTATATCTGATGCTACCAAAAATCGCACCTGTGTGATTTTTGAGCTTGACGATCGAGAACTAGCACGAACGAGGTCTTCCGGTACCTGAAACAAAGGCGTCGAGGTGTGTCCTCGTCGCCCCTCCGATGTTTAAGTCAGAGAGAGAATTTGGAATAAATATATGCGCTGTAAAACTGTGTATCACGTACCTTAATAATGAATCCAACGCCCCGTATTTATAGAGCAAGCAGTAGTGCACTCCTAGTAGGATTTGTCATCCTTATTTCAAGGAGTGATTATCGGGGTAAGTGTTTGATTAAGATAAAAACTCCTTTGGGACCTAGGATTCCTTGAATGGGATGATCTGATAAGGTTGGAGCTTATTGCTGAATTAGCTTAGCTGTAGGATTCTCGCGAGGATAATGCTCCTGG
>CAIGRN010041479.1:0-19441 GCA_903798345.1 Fraxinus anomala
CTAAATTGGTGGGAAAAGCCTTTTCCTCAATTTCAAAGAAATTGTGCACGTGTGGGGTGGATGGTGGAAAACAAGTGCCCAAGAAATATAAGCCCATCAAACATGACATTTCTTGGAAAATGGAATTCCAATTCCATTTTTCAAGGAAAATAGAGGATATCAAACGCAGCCTTAGGGAATAAATATTTCACCTTCTTTCTATCGCGATGACAAAATGTTTGCAAATGTCTTTCAACCGTCCTGCATATATATGGAAATATTATAACCATCAAGTCCTTCACAAAATATATCTTAAAAGAGTTCATTTTACCTAGTCTACGATCTCTCTAACCCTGAATGGTGATTATTAATCCATAGGTTTCTGGGACAACATACCAATGCTATAAAATAACAAGGTAGATAGAATCATAAAGGACATACTTGACTGCATTCGTGATGACATCAAACGGGTCCGACCCAGCTGCAACAAAAACTAGATGGCTTCCTTCGAATTCTTGAACCGCCGGATCCCCTGCAATCAAGAACCCATTATTGATCTCTCACAGCAACAAATCAGACAAGATTTTTATGTTCCTTTTTACATTAATAATACGGCCAATTACTATCCAGTTCGACCTATCAAACAAGCCATGAAGAGGAAAAAAGAAAGGTGACATATTGATTCATACCACTTTCCAAACAGATCTCCAACTCATTGTTTGCGTTTCCTTGTAGAACTGCCCTAAAATCACCTTCTAAAATCGGCAAGAAAACGACATATGATGCTGATTGGTCCTCCCTTTTTACATCAAAATGTGAACCATCCCGTCCTTCTACAATCAAAAATTGAGTTTCAAAAGGTATGTCTTGGCCACATGTCCCCATCCTCTGTGTCATCCACCACATTTTGAACCGGAAAACGCACATAAATCGCAATCCCCTGGAATTTTTCAAATCACAGATCAGTCATGCTGATTCACATTCCACTACAAGTCAGATCAATCGTAGAACATCATAATTCACTTCCATGAAATCATAAGAACAATTAGGCATGAAAAATTACGACATAGATGAATTGCACTCAAAAAAGCAATAAAACAAAATATCAGTTAAATAAAATTATCAAAAACCTATTCCGTAATTAACTCCAATCGTTTAAATAAAGCTAGGGAAGATGATACATCGATTCGAAGGATAGAAAATGAAATGAAGAACTCACTCGAGTTTGCCAATAGGGAAAACAAGTCGGCTGCCAATCCGATCAGATTGAACTCCGATGAAAGCTCCATTTGTCAAATATTCTCCGGTAGCCGGAGTCAACAATATATTGTCATGAATATCACTCAAAATGCTGTTCCCTAGCACCTTCAGCTTCCCATCGGCGATCGAAATTCCAGCACCCACCGTCATTTTTCCCAAAAAAAAAAAAAAAAAATAGTATTTTTCAAATCCCACAAATAAAAAAAGAGCAAGAAAATAAACAACAGCCTCTACAATAAAACAACGTAGAATGAGAATGCAATTCGGAGTAGTTGATGAGAAATATTGGGATATAAGGTTGTATTTATAGTAAAAAAAAAAAAACACGAGGGTCATGTGGCTTGTTATTACGTAGCTGTATGATGTTAAAGACAGTTCAAAATCTTGGTTTCTTTCTTCAAAAAGCGGGAATTTAGTTGTACACACGACTCTTTGTGTTATTATCCCCTGCAAACGCAACCTACCGAATTCTGTGAGCCTCTCACCTAATTGATTAGGTCAAATATTAAAATATTTGGTGTACCAACTTTAGGTCCCATCTAACGTGTTATGTTTTCATTGTGGGTCAACCTTTTATATCCAATGGTCCAGATTGGGGGAGGGATTAATCTTAATAATGGTACAGAGCAGTTTATTATGCTCTCTAATAAGTTATTTTCGTTTCCATTTATATTTAAAAATACATTAACAAGCTGATAACATACAATCCCTCCATCAGATTTAGCCGTCGTTTGACCCCCGTTATTTGTAATTATAATAGTTGGAGTAGTGTTTTTTCAAAAAATGCGTAATTAAAAAAAAAAGTAAACAATTTGGAATCATATATAATATTATTTTATTAAAAATGTGTGATTGTTAATAATAGAGAAAATGAATTATAATTTTAATGGGGGTCAAACGAGAGCTTATAAAGGTTGATTTTATTTTTACATGGATTAATAAATCTTATTTAGCCACTGTTTGATGGGGATTAAAATTATATTCTTAATAGATTTTGATAAAATTAATGAAATATGTGATTGAAAAGTTGTGAAAACTATAAAATATGTAGGGAAAATCAATTGTTAACTTTAATTTAGATTAAAATATAGATTTTAATCGGTATCAAACATGGGGCTTAATGTTATTGAAAATTCGTTTTTTGCCAAAAAATTGCGTAGTTTACCCTTATTTAATTATCAATAATTAGTCAACTAGCAGTAAATTATTGTCGAAATAGTAAAAAAATGAATGATTTAATTTTCAAGAAATGGGTATCTTTATATTTGTATAATTTCAAAATTAAGTGGGAAAAATTGATTATAATTAGCAATATTCTAAAAAACTTGTCTAATTTGAAGCTTCATAAAACGCCTCACTTTGCGCCTAGACTTTTTTTCTATTTCCTGAACGGTTGAATTTGTTCCTTCCCCTCTTTCGTCTTCCATAGGAGCGCTTTATTATTTATTATTTTTTTCTTTTTTTAAAAGTCTTTTATTTGACTTTAATTTATTAATTTTTTTTAAAAAAAAACTTTCATTTAATTTTAATTTCACGTTTTTAAAATGATTTTATCTATACAAATATTAAGAATAACTTTATCGAAATAATTAAATAAAATTTAAACTATGATATTATTTACATTATGTAATCATGATCTTGAGACTCGTTATTCTGTTGTAATTTCCAAAAACGTGTATGAAGTTCTTATAAATTTATATATGATTTGTCTAGTCGAAAATTGAAAAAATGAAAAATATTCTAGTTTTGCATTTTGAAACTTGAAAATTGTATAATTGACTAATTGTATGAACTATTAAGTAAATGCAATATTTTATAATTTTAGATGTTTGATACATATTATTTTAATTATTAAATGATTAAAAATTTAAAATAATATTAAAATAAGAAAACATTTTTTTACATCTAAGCCTATGGTCGCTTAAACTCGTAAAGCTTGAAACTTCTACTCTACATCTAGCCACATTTTACGCTTTTTATAATACTGATAATTAGATAAATTAAATAAGGGTATATTAGTTTGTAAATGAACAAAACAAACATTTTCAATAAAATAAAAAGACTATATAATTGGAACCAGAAAAAAAAAAAAAAAGTCAGCATATATAAATTGGATGGAAAGAGTAATTAAAAATATTCAATGTAACCTATTAAAAGTAGTTTAACACTTTGTTGAAAAATAAGTCCTTGTTTGAATCCCATTTTTTTCATCAAAATGTATTTTTGAACAGTGATTTGACTCAATTTTAACCACACATTTTTCAATAAAATAATATTACACACAAATTTAAAAAAAATTCTTTATTTTTTAACCACACATTCTTATCATAACACTATTACAAATGCATGTTTTGAAGAAAAATTTGGGTTCAAACAAGTTCTAATAAAAAATTTGAATTTGAGCTTAATATTATTTTATTGAAGAATACGTAATTGAAAATAAGAAGGAAAATTTTATTTTGAAAATAATACAATCACTTAATTAATTGCCAACCTTAAATATTTTGTATAATAAGCAATAAATTAAACCGATCAATAATTGAGGACACCCAAGTGTACACCATCCTTACAAGAAATGAGCTTACATCCAATAAAAAATTTGTGGACCTCCTACCGTGAGGAGGCTGTACACCGGCCGTCACATATAACAAAACAAAATCCTTGGATATACTGCTGAGAAGGTTATGACGTGTAATTAGAAAAATACGTCAATATGATGTGTAAATAGCGAAGTCAAACGTTGTAACCGTAGAATTAAAGAAATTCGTGTACAGAAGAAATGTATTTGCGCGTGGAAAAATCTTTGCCGTCATTTATGGACAATACACTTAATTACAACTCGGATCTGAGTCGGATATCATATTAATTATTTTCATCAAGGCATTGGAAAATAAATTATTTGATCAAGATTTGATTGGATCTATTGATTGTTTGATTCGTTTTTGTTCGAATTTAATTTAATCTTTATTTAATTATTTTATGTAGACGATTTATTACCATGCCATACCAAATTTAAAGAGTGATAAAATCATAATTTATCCGATAATATTTGTATTGAATGGATGGATAAAGATAATTATATTTAAGTTGATATGATATTTTAGAGATATTTGTAGGGCTTGGATGGGAGAAACTCGTCCGTATGAAGAGATATACTTCATAATAATATTTAATATAGAGAGATTGAAGAAGATTAATCATATAATATCTACAGAGATAAATAGTTTCGTAATACTTATCCAAAATATGAAGAAGAATTTGACGTAAAATATTTTTTTATAAGAAAATTGTTGAAAGAATGAAATACATTTCATAATAATAACTTAGTATGTGTATTCAAATAAAAAATTAGGAAAATTCCCCAAGTATAGAGGAAGTGTATTCAAATAAAAAAATTAGGAAAATTCCCCAAGTATAGAGGAATGTGAAGAATTCCTACAAGTGTTGCGCTGGCAACACCTATTCACAATTCTGTCTTTTTTTTTTTTTGCCAACTGCCAATTAAATTGCGTCAAGTGTCCCCATGTATGAATTCTCCTTGTACGTGTAGAATGACTCAAAAAATTATTATGAACTAGGTGTACATCTAATTTTCATAGTATGGTGATACTAATGACTTACTGGAGATGCGTGTTGATTTTTTAATGAATGATGTTAAAATGAATTACGAGAATGACTTATTGGAGATGCGCGTTGACTTTTTAATAAATGGTGTTAAAATGAATTACGAAAAAGAAATTAATCTATTTATATTATACAATGTTGATTAATTTTACGTATCCGCCACGCCCTAAAACATTCGTGGGTGGTGTAAAATATAATAAAATTCTCCTCCCAATATGTTGGAAGTTGGACATTGAACTGGTAATCTGTCTTTTATAATTTTCCATATTTTGATTTTATTTTATTTGACATTGTTTGTGGAAAGATTAGTTGAGAAAATGTCAATATCTCAAGCTAATTATTCTAAATTAAGTCGAACTTGTACTCCAACTCATTCTTATGGTCTTCCACCCAACCAGCTGTCAAGCTTATCCTACCGACAAAACTTTTTTTAATGATAAAAATAAAATAAATTAATTTAAATTTGTAACAAGACCTCACCATAGGATCCGCCTGATCAATTGTTAACAAGAAAAACAAGTCTCGTGCACTATATTATCTTGTCACAGAAGTAACATGGCACGGTCCTCAAATAATTTTAATAACACAAGTCATGTACGTGACATGTTCGATCTTAATCATCACCGTCAAAACACAATATTTTATCTACTATCTTTGAGATGTTTTCGATCTTCTCATTTTTGCCGCACTTGAATTTTCAGTGAATGCTTTAAATACGCATAATGAAATCCTATATTGTCCTTTTCAAATAGTTTTTTTTTTTTTTTTAATTTTCGACGAAAAAATATCTACGCATTCTAGTCAAATTAGAAAAATTGACGAGAATGTGTAGTGTTAGATGATCCCTCATGATCCTCAACATTATCTAACTTTGTCTAGATTATATTTAAATAAAATGGCGCTGCAGATGTTCATTTTGCATGAATAAATTTCTATATTAGTAAAAATTTAGCAGATGACAAGTTTATAGTGTCCACAAAATTTTAACTAGTTAGAAAAAGTAATAATATTTATCATCATGATAAAATATAAGTGATGTTACAATCCTATTATCCTTCACATATCTCTCTCTCTCTCACATAAAATTGAATTGTTCAATCTCATTATTATTGGGAAGCTCTGATGAAGTAAACAACAACAAAGCTCAATGATATTCTGGATGAATGACTTGAATTCTTATTTAACAATCTTGGCTATATATACAACTAGGGATTTATTTAACAGAAGCAAGACTCAGTAAACACCTAAAAACAAGCAATAATTATCCTTTCAATCCCTCCCCTAAACTAAATGTGGTAGATAGTTAGTTTAGTTCAGCTGCCTTGCAAATCCCCGTCTGACTTTAGCTTCTGGAAGGCATCCAACTTCAACGGCTTTGTCATTACATCTGCAATTTGCTCCTCTGTTCCACAGTGTAACAACTCAATGGTTCCATCCTTAGCAAGCTCCCTCAAGAAATGGAAACGTACATCAATATGTTTGCTCCTTCCATGCATGATAGGATTCTTTAACAATTTGATGATGGAGCTGTTGTCACACATGACTATAGTGCCCTTCTTTTGTGCATGTCCCAGTTGCTCCAAAACTCTTCTCATCCACATTGTTTGACTTGCACACCCAGCTACTGCCTCTGCCTCTGTGGTTGACAGTGTAACAATCTGCTGTTTTTTTGAAAGCCAAGATACTGCTCCAGAACTTAACAGAAAAATATAACCAGAAGTGCTTTTTCGATCACACAGTCACTATTCTGTGTAGGCAATCAAGTCATCTGAACTCCTTTTCTTGTACATGATTCCATAATCAAAAGTACCCTTCAAATAACTTAATATCCTTTTGGCAACTTGTAAATGAATCTCTGTAGGCTTAGCCATGAACATGCTGATCAAACTCATAGTGTACATTATGTCTGGACGAGTTACAATGAAATACATGAGGCTCCCTACAATTTGCTTGTAATATGACTCATTAATTGCAACTCCATCTTCATCCTTGCTCAACTTGCAACCTGGAACAATTGGACTATTGACTGCACGACTGTCCAGCATTCCAAATCGCTCCAAAACCTCCAGTGCATATTTATTTTGGCATTTGAAGATACCATCAGGCTGTTGGGATAATTCAATGCCGAGAAAGAACTTCATTTTTCCCAGATCAGTAATTTCAAAAACTTGCATCATTGAACATTTGAAATAGCTCATCATCTCTTCATCATCACCAGTATCGATTATATCATCAACATAAACACTTACAATAAGTATTTTACCTTCTTTGCTACTTCTTGTGAAGAGAGTCTGCTCATTTGGACATCCTTCGAAACCCTCATTAACAAAGTAAGTTTTGATGTTGCTGAACCAAGCTCGTGGAGCTTGCTTTAAGCCATATAGAGCCTTGTGTAACTTGTAGACCTTGTCCTCACACTTCCTTTGGCCTCAACCATTTGGCTGCTCAACGTACACATCTTCATCAAGTTCACCATGGAGGAAGGCTGATTTCACATCTAACTGGAATATTTTCTAGTTTCTTTGAGCCGCAAGAGCCACCACCATCCTCACTGTCTCCATTCTTGCCACTGGAGCATAGACCTCAGTGTAGTCTATCCCATGTTTCTGCATGTACCCCTTGGCCACCAAGCGTGCTTTGTGCTTCTCAAGCTCTCCATGCTCATTATACTTGGTTTTATAGATCCATTTCATCCCAACTTTCTTTGCTCCAACAGGCAACGTAACCATTGTCCATGTCTTATTTTTCTGTATAGACTTAATTTCATTGTCCATTGCTAATCACCATTAGTATAATGGATCACTTGACACCATTAGTGCCATATTACTCTCATCTTCAGATAACCCGAGGCCCTCCCCACTAACAATCCTTCATCCATCCAGGACGATTTCCCACTCTCTTACCAATACTACCTCCACTATCTTCACTATCCCCATTGTTTGGAGATTCATTTCCTCTATAACCACTGCCAATCGCACCTATATTTTCACCATTATTTCCAACCCCATCAGTGTTTTCATCTCCCTCACCATTATTATCACCTACTCCTGCATTATCTTCCCACTCTAAATCTACACAAATTTGTTCTTCATAACTCTCATCCCAATTCCATTGTCCATCCTCTTCAAATATCACATCTCTACTCACCACTACCCTTTTAGTAATAGGATTATTCAGTCTATATCCCTTAGATTCCTTACTAACACCCAAAAATACACAAATAGAACTTCTATTATCAAGTTTAGTCCTCTGTACCTTTGGCACATGAACATGTGCTATGCAACCAAAAACCCGAAAATGATCAACAGAAGGCTTTGTTCCACTCCACGCTTCTCCAGGTGTGATGTTTTTGATTGCCAAGGTTGGACATCTATTCAACAAATAATTGTTCCAATTTATTGCCTCTGTCCAAAATGGTTTTGGAATTCCTTTCTCTGAAAGCATTGGACGAACTATGTTCATTACAGTTCTATTCTTTCGTTCAGCCACGCCATTTTGTTGAGGGTTGTAGGTAGTTGTTAGCTGCCTTTTAATGCCATTCTTCATGCAGAAGTTGTTGAATTCAACTGAGGTGAACTCACCTCCCCTATCTGTACGCAGACACTTGATGGGCAAACCTATCTCATTCTCCACCATTTTCTTAAAACACTTGAAATGACTCGATGCTTCTGACTTCTCACTCAAAAAATACATCCATGATTTCCTACTGTAGTCATCTATGAAACACAAAGAGTACCCATTGTTGCTGTTGGACATGGGAGTGATTGGTCCGTGGATGTCTGCATGGATGAGACCTAATATTTGACCTGCTATCCAAGAACTTTTCTTGGGTATAGGATCACGGAGATGCTTGTCAATAATGCAATCTTCACACAACTCATCTGAGACAGTGAAATTAGGAAGGCCACGCACCATTTTCTTGCTCTACAAAGTCCTCAAACCCTTGGAGCTTAAGTGTCCATATCTTCGATACCAAAGCTGAGACAGATTCTGTGAGCTTATGTGAAGACACTATTTATGTTGTTGCTGAGTCATCATTTGTGATTGGGCAAACAAGATGAACATCTTATTTGTGCTCATGTCAGTTTGAATGATCAAGCCCTTATAGGGATGAAAGATCTTGCATACCCATTTCTCAATCAGAATTTCCAAGCCTCTCTCTTGAAGCTGCCCTATGCTCAGGAGATTATTTTTTAACTCTGGAACATAGTACACTTCAGTAATAATATGGTTAACACAATCAATTAGAAGCTTTACATCACCTTTTCCTGCTACCTCCATCCTGGTGTTGTTGCCCAGCTTGACTGAATGCTTGAAGCGTTCATCCGGACTTGAGAACATGTCTTGATCTCCACACATGTGATTGGAGCACCCTGTGTCAAGAAACCAAGCATATTTTCTTCTGGCCTCATGCAGCTCTACATAGGACATCAACATCATCTCATCCTTTTCTTCAAGCTCAGCATAGTTTGCTTCCTTATTCCAACTCGGACATTCATATTGAAAGTGCCTGAGTTGATGGCATTTGAAACACTCCACCATAGCCTTTGTAAAAGCTTGTCGGCCTCTACCTCTACCCCTGTCCCTGAAGTTGCTTCTTCCTCAGCCTTTGCTACTGTACCTTTCTTCATATGTAACTTTAAGAGCTTGCTCATCATTGATATGTCTATTGAACTTCTGCTCATGAACTATCAGTGAACTCTGTAATTCATCTATAGACATGGCATCAATATCTTTGGACTCTTCAATGGCACATACAATATAATTGAACTTTTCTGTCAAAGACCTCATCAAAATCTTTTCAACCACAGTCACACCAGTCATCACATCTCCATACACACGCATCTTATTTGCCACTGCCATAACCCTAGAAAAGTAAACAGTTAATAGTTTCACCTGATTTCATCTCTAGGGTTTCAAAATCTCTGCGGAGACCTTGAAGAATTGACCTCTTCACTCTTGTGTTCCCTTCGTACTTCCTTTTCATAGCATCCCAAGTGTCCTTCGCAGTGTCTTTCTTTAGGATGGTCTCCATGATTGACCTATCTATTGCTTGGAATAGATAATTCTTGACCCTCAAATCCTTCAACTACAATCCCTCATAACTTGTCTGCTGCACCTCTATCAATACTGTTTCTACTGGTCGTACGCACCATGTCTCCACAAGATCCTAATATTGTTTGGATCTCAAGAAGATTTCCATCAGCATAGGCCAGTGGTCATAATGACCATTGAAGATATGACCATTGAAGATTGGAATTGCGGGCTGTGCGAATTTCACTTCATCGACATCTCTCTCTCTATTTTGGTGGTCACTCAAGCTGCTGCCTTTTTTTTCTCTCTCAGGCACAGTGGCAGCTCTGATACCAGAATGTTGGGAAGCTCTGATGAAGTAAACAATAACAAAACTCAATGATATTCTGGATGAATAACTTGAATTCTTATTGAACAATCTTGGCTATATATATAGCCCTTACAGTACTTAACAGAATAGCTGAAATAAAGTTCACGTTTAGCTAACGTGGTTAGTGTATACTGACCACTAACAGTCTTAATTAATCCTAAAGACTAGGGATTTATTTAACAGAAGCAAGACTCGGTAAACACCTAAAAACAAGCAATAATTATCCTTTCAATTATTCCACATACACGCCACATTACTGATATTCTATCATCATAATGATAGATAACATTATTCATTTAGGAAAACCAAATATAAAATAGTCAAGACGAAAGAGCATAAATATATGATTTTCTTTCATATCCTTGATTTACAAGAGATTGAAATTGGATGACTTGTTTGCACCAAATTGAAGATGAGTGGCTAGATTTGCAAATAAATTGAATATGGATGATCCGAATACAATATATTGGAGATAAGTGACCTGCATGTACCTCTGCTAAAAGTTGGAAGACTCGCAATGCATTTAACCAAAAGAAAGAAGAATTACTAGATTTGTAAACAAATTCAAGTTGAATGGGGAATACAATAAAATTGGAGATAAGTGACCTGCGTGTACCCTTGTTCAAAGTTGGATGACCCGTAATGCATTTAACCCAACGAAATAAGAATAGCAAATTAT
Organism: Fraxinus anomala; assembly: GCA_903798345.1. Classification (NCBI taxonomy): domain Eukaryota; kingdom Viridiplantae; phylum Streptophyta; class Magnoliopsida; order Lamiales; family Oleaceae; genus Fraxinus; species Fraxinus anomala. Next base: position 10,947 of record CAIGRN010041479.1, read on the forward strand.
CTCAAACCAAAACAAATATTATTGAACTTTATTAACTTAACGTCACGCTTTGCACATCGTATTAGACAACAAATGCTATTGAACTTTATTAACTGAACATCAAGGTTGGCACAACATATCAGACCGTACAAAAAATACATACATGCAAATACGATAAAATCGTGATTTATTGATGCAAAATATTGAATAAGTTTCGACTAAGTAAAATCAAGATATACACACGAACATATACAATAATTATTACTTAATGACATGTATAAAATAGAAGGAAATAAAATGAAGCAAGGAATGTAAATGCAAATCTCTTAAAGTCAAATTTTGCCCTCTTCATTGGTGCTAGTAATCGATGGACATCGTCTTCCAAAATACAACACTTCTTCTAAAATTAATATAACATATATTAATTTTGTCGGGAAAATCAAAGTAATGACAATATTCTTCACAAACGAAATAGACATGAACTAAAATTGCTCAAACAAAATTTTATTTCTTAAAGTAATTCGGACGTAATTTTATTTCAACCAAATAAAAACTAATTTTTTTAGAAAGATGAGATAATTAGAAATCAATTTTAACTTGAATTGATTTGGTGTAGTAAATATGGGATTAGAGTCCCTATTTATTAGTTTTCCAATCGTGTTTTCAGAATGGTTTCATCTTAACATAAATTAATGTGGTTTATTAGATCACACATTTTCATATTTAATGGTCTACCTTGCACCCTATTAAAATGTCATTACATTTTATAATGTAAATTTTTGGAGTGTTCTAAAAAATGTGCTTAAGCACGTGGCACGAACAAAACATTTTGCCTTAATAGTACCCGCGACTAAGCATGCCTAGGCGTGTTTTATAACGTATTACCTTAACAGTACCCGAGAATTAAAGGGAAAATTGCAGCAACGGTATTTAACATTTCAATTTTTACAGACTTTACCATAATTTTCAATTTTTGCTAACGAACGTCCCTAACTTTTCAAAAATATGCAGCTGTGATCCAAACGGACGGAAACCATCTATTTGATCAAAAAATTTGATGTTAACCAAATTTGGTAAAGACAAAATGTTAACTTAGTTAATTCCAAAAACTAAACAAAATAGAAATAAATAAATAAAAACCAAAAACACCTTATCTTCAACCCCACCCGCCCCACCTTCCCATCCCAATTAAGACCACATCTCTTCTTCTTCTTCTTCTCCGACGAGCACTACCAGAAACAGTCATCACTGCCACCTTCGACCTGTACTGTCACAACAACTACCCTTACCACCACCCACTACCAGTTCTTGCACTCTTCACTGCCACCTTCCAGCCCACTCCACATTTGCCACTGCAGATTTAAAAATAAACCAAGAAAACTCACTCTTTACTCGAAAATCAAACCAAGAAAACTCATCCACCGTTGAACGATTGCCACATTTACCACCCACACAATGCCGCACCTAAATCGATACCACCACCACCATCTCAGACCTCCAACATCTTCTGCAACAACAACCCATAGCCAAGAGTGAAATAGTTGTCAAATCCTCTGCAATTTTGAAACCCAAAATCAACATGCATGTACCTTTGTCCAAAGTTGGATGCCTCGCAATGCATTTAACCCAACGAAATAAGAATAGCAAATTATCTCAAACCAAAACAAATATTAGTGAACTTTATTAACTTAACATCAAGCTTTACACATCGTATTAGACAACGAATACTACTGAACTTTATTAACTGAACATCAAGGTTGACACAACATATTAGACCATACACTATTTTATAATCAACGATTGTAATAGTTATCATGTGTGACAACTAGTTATTTGAGACAATAGAATTACAGAAAATTAATACTTCAAATAACAAGTTGTCACATAAGATGATTACGGTAGTTGTTAACTATGAATAGCATTATTATAATTAAAGTAGATAAATAATGTGATGATGATAATAGAGCGAAAGGGGGATAATACTACAAAACTGATCTCTTGCCCATAGTTGACAGAATATTATAATGTTCATAGCTAGTGTGGCAATGTCACACGTTGCCTCATCAACGATATGGGGATAAATTTTAAAAAAAAAAATCGTGGATGTGGCAACGTCACACATTACCATATCACCAGTGCACATTATATTTCTTGTCCACTATGGACATGAAATAAGTTCTGGATAATACTATTAAGTTTTTCATTCAAGAAAATGTCACCTTCTGTATCTACAATGCAAGGAAGGATGTGAGTTTAAGTTGGAGAAGAAATATAGAGCAAATGACAAAAAAGAAAAAAAGAATGCTATCATCCTTACTATCTTAGTACTATACATCTAATTTTTTATATTTTAATTTTATACTTAATTTATTTGGTATAATAGCCAAATGTGATCTAAGTATATTATTGAAATTAATTTCAATATTCTTAGATTCAGGTGTACAGTAATATTTACAAGCACAATCGTATAAATAAGGATATTATTGTGCTTCAAAATGAGTTTCTAGAAAGTTGAACAAAGTACGAGAGAGAATAATTAATTACGTTCCTCTCTATATCTTCAGGAAAAAAAAATATAGGTGGCATGATTGTTTGATAATTTGATGTACAATTATATTCCTTTCAACAAAATATACGTAAATGCAAATATGATAAAATTGTGATTTATTGGTGCAAAATATCGAATAAAGTTTCGACTTATTGAAGTCAAGATATACACGCGAACATATACAAGAATTACAACTTAATGACACGTATAAAATAGAAAAAAATAAAATGAAGTGATGAATGTGAATGCAAATCTCTTTTAAGTCAAATTTCGCACTCTTCGTTGGTGCTAACATAATCGGTGGACATCATCTCCCAAAAGACAACATTTTTTCCAAAATTAATATAACATATATAAATTTTGTCGGGCAAATCAAAATAATGACAGTATTCTTCACAAACGAAATAGACATGAACAAAAATTGCTCAAAAGAAATTTTATTTCTTAAAGTAATTCGGACGTAATTTTATTTAGCTAAATAAAAAACTAATTTTTTTTATAGAGATGAGATAATTAGAAATCAATTTTAACTTGAATTGATTTGGTGTAGTAAATATGGGATTAGAGTCCCTATTTGTTAGTATTCCAATCATGTTTCAGAATGGTTGCATTTTTTAACATATATTAATGTGGATCATTAGATCACACATTTTCATATTTAATGGTCTAGCTTGCACCCTATTAAAATGTCATTACATTTTATAATGTACATTTTTTGAGTGTCTTAAAACATGCTTAAGCGTGAGGCATGAATAAAATGCTTTGCCTTGACAGTAATCGCGAATTAAGTGATTAATTGTTTAGTTGACTGCTTAATGCGTGACAAAGCATGCCTGGGTAGATTTTTTTTTCTTTTTCCCTTTTTACTTATTTTATGTCAAATTTGTGGAGTTACCGTTTTGCCATTTTCAAATTTGGTCAAAATTAATTTTTTTGGTTAATTAACTGTCAAATAGATTGTTTCCATTCGTTTGGACCCTAGCTACATATTTCTAAAGGGTTAGGGACGTTCGTTGACACAAATTGAAAGTTATGGTAAAGTTTGTAAAATTTGAAAAGGTTATGGATCGCTGCTGTAATTTTTCCATTCTTAAATGACTTTATCAGTACAAAAAATGACTTTATCAAATAAAGATTTAGATAAGATTTAAGTTACGGTGTTATCTATATTATGTAATTATGATTTTGAGATTTGTCGTTTTGTTGAAAACTTCGAAGTTTCTATAAATCCGATAAATAGGAATTGTCTAGTTGAAACTATGAAAAATAGTTTAGTTTTTGCATTTCGAAAACTTAAAAATTATATAATCGACTAATGGTAGGAATTATTAAATAAATATAGTATTTTATAATTTTAGAGTTTAGTATGTATTATTTTAATTATCAAATGATTTTTAGAATAATTAAGCATTTAAATAATAATAAAAATAAGTAACGCTGTTTTACACATAGGCCTCGCCTAGACTCTTTAAGTTAGAAGCTTGGCTTACACACTTTACACTTTTTAGAACACTTTATTTTTGAATAGTAACACCCAATTCGAAATAACATGACTATTTGATATACACATTTGAAGTGTCACGACTAGTCAACACATTAATTAAAGACTTTTCCAGTCCACACCTATAAATAATTATACCATAAAGTTCAATAATATTGGTAGGTAATCCTCACTTGTTAGGTCATTCTGCACTCGTCTCCGATAATTTATTCATGAAATTCAACGCCTCGATTGCATATTTTAAAAACAATTTTGCAACATAGCTTTCAATAGGTAAATTTGGTAAAAATACATGATAGTTTATTGTCTCAAAATATTATCATTTTCTTTTCCAGTTTCAAGTTAAAGCTATTGTGGGGTGAATGACCATTGAATCACCTTAGAAAAATATGTCGAATGCGCACAACATGAATAATACAATTCACCAATGATGGTGATGAACAGAAGGGGCCACTATGGACATCATAAAAATGATTTTTTCAATTGAGACATAAACTATTGTTAATCATCACTAGTTGTAATGAAATTGCTCACACTTACTAAAATATATAACTCAACTTGTAGCTTGGCTTGTGGGTCAGTTATGTGATACTTCGAAATACTTTACTTTTAAATAAAACTAGTCGTTGACACGTGCGTTGCACGAATTTTATATTTGTTGTGTTTTTATTAGTGTAGAAATTATAAATATTAAAAAAAAGATAATTTAAGATTTATTGGATTATTCAAGAGTCTTGGAGCATATTATTGCATCGCTAATACTTTATCTAACAAGGTGATTAATTCAAAAGTTGATATTACTGAGCAGAGAAACTCACCAAAAATAAAATTGAAAACATCACATGTATGTACAACATGGCAATACATGATAATAGAAACACTTGATATACATAAATATTGCAGATTTACAAGAGTAAGAAATATTTGATTCATTAAATAATAAAGCAAGCATAGATTGTAAAAGGAAAACATTCAACATTTATAAAATAAAACCAATGAGCTGGGATGAAATTTACATGTGTATGCTAAGACAGAATGGATAATTCTTGCACTGTCATTTCTCCTTCTTCTCTTGGTTGTTTATAAATGTCGGGATTTGAGTATACAATAAATATTGAAATAATTGCATTAAATCAACTAGAGCACCAACATAACCCTTAAAAAATGTAAAACATATCCAGTGAGTTTTTTCTAATTGGAAAAAAAAAAATCATACCCACTTGTATTTTGTACCATCACCAGAAAAAAAAAAACTATCAGCTCTCAATTCTTGAGATTGGACAAATGCCACTAAAGAATGAAACAAATTAAATTTTAACAAATTGATAAATCCAATTCTCTGAAGTGAATGAATTAAACAACGAAATGCTTGATTATTTAATGGTTTCAAAAGAATGCATGTGACGTTCATATGAAAGTTCCAGTCATATATGATAAATAAAACCCCTTATGATTACACTGGGAAGAAATTCTTTTCCTTGAAAGAGACTTACTAAGTTGTATTATTCAAGAACAATTCATTTCAATGTTGAATAAGGACAATTAAATTATAGAAAGTGGTAAAATACCCTAATGTACTGTTCTTTGTGTTTGTAGATCCCGATAAATTGAACTGTTCTTTCCTGAATATGCAGTTCTAGCAGTTGTATTTTCTGTAATTCTAATTATAACGACTTGAATGATAAATTGTTGGAAGCAGAAAAATTAAATGTCTCCACAAAATCCACAAAAATTTAGAACTGAATCAGTTTTTCCTAATCAAGGCAGTGATAATAAATAATTAAAATGGCATTTCTTTCATAAAATCAAAGTGTTAAAAGAAAATATGCATATACTATATCAAGAGAGAGGTTTTAAACTTCACATGATAAGAAGTAATGAAAGCAAAAATTGTTGATTCAATAAAAGCGAGAGTAAAAAGAGGAGAAGAAAACATGCACAATCATGAGATTTTCCAGAATAAGCAAGAACCAGATTGACTTGACATTGCTTTCTCCTTTATAAGCCCATTCCCGTTCATCTTTTGCCTGCAAAACCACCGCCATCTACTGCCTACAAAAAATATAAGGTATCAAATGGATATTCTTGAACATGAATACATAATTAACAATTTGGGCCTCATTGCCCAGGTTATTCAAGAGCCAATCTTAAATTCAAATGAAATTGATAGCTTAAAAGGCATTACTTGGCTCAAGATCTTATTCAACGAGCCGAAAAATCAATTACAGTAAAATCAACATAAAGAATTACCTCTCTAACTTTATCAGCATTATCGAAAGAAAAACCACAGTTTATTTAATATGGCTTCTTCTAAAGTCAACACACGTAGCATGTTTTCAAATTCATCTCTTTGGTTATCAGTCAATGTTCGCTCCACTATAAAAAGCATAGGATCCAATTCTTGTAATGAACATGTCGAATTATGCAAAATAAGTAATCTTTCAAAATAAGATACATGACCATACTCTAATGAAAAGCATACGAACTGGAAAAGTACCTTACAACCTGATAAGCACAACAAAAAGAGCACTTGGACTAGGAGGATCATGCATAACATGACTTCCATTATTATTATTCACAGCAGCAACTAGTGTCTCAAGCTTCTTGGGCTTTTCCTCATCTACCTTACCAAAGTTAACAACATCAAGAGCCATGCTGTTCTTTTTCAATTTTCTTCGAATCATCTCCAACTCATTGTCATATCTCACAGGACTAAAATCACAAGGAAAAAAAATGAGAATTGGGCCTCAGTGCCTTAGGCTATAGCCCAAGCCAGCCAAGCCCTAAATCCACCTCCGTGTGAAGCCATAGCTTGTACTTACTTTTAACAAATAACTTTTTAGAAAAATCACTTTTCATGAAATCTATTCTCAAAAAATCTCTACAAAATAGGGGTCAAGTCTATTAATTCCCGTACACTTGATTTAAATTTCATGCAAAATTTAAAAATTGAATTCAGAAGAAAGAGATGAACACTAAAGAACAAATCGAGGACGTTTGATTAGTTATTTTTAAAATTTTGTAAAACATTCAAAACTATGTCATTTGATAACTTTTGGTGTAGATTGTACAAAGAGATTTTAATATAAGTGCTAGATGATTCAAGAGTATCTCTAAAACAACTGAAATTGCTTAAAAATTGTGTCACGTGATATAAGATAGACTACGTTTAAAAACTCTTTCCAATGCTAACTAACAAAAACACGGTTAAGTTGACATTATGCACAAAAAATAAAAAATATCCAGAGCTTTGTCTAGATTCAGAGCCGTGTTAGACGAAATGACATGATATCTAAATTTAGAAGCTTTGTTAAACTGAATGACTTGACAGAATTAATATTTTCTTTTCTAATTTAGATTTATATCCATATTTAGATGTGATTTTATTTTTATTTTCTAAAAAAATAGGACATGTAAATGGCAATCCACAAAATCCATTTGAGGTGCTTGGTCAAAATAATATTTATTTAATATTTTTATCATAATATTGACCTAGTTAAAATCATATCCATCCCATCTATTATATTATATAGTTGATAGTGCAAATCTGAGTAGATTATGGTTTGATTTGGTATGACTGTAGATTTTAAAAGAAATTTATTACGATGAATAAACTTTACTAATCACAGTAGTCATATCTTGATGGGATTTTGTATTACAAAATATTAATGACTTAGTGTCAGGAAGATCATTAACAAAGTATAATATTAAGGAATAAGAAGAGTAAGCTATGTTAGAATTTTTCAAAACAATGACAATACAAATAACATTTTTTTCATTGTTAAATATACATGTCTGAAAAATAAATCTATGGAATACAAATCTTAGAATCAGACCACAATATTCCAATATTTATGCACAAGTCGTTCCATCAGGCTGATATATTGACACAATCTTAAAGCTAAAAAATGGAGGAAAAAATAATTCAAGTGCCTACATAATCACTAACTTTGGAATAAAACTTTGTCAAGTTTTATTGCTAAAGTTTTACCGGGCATTGGAATATCATATTGTTGAGCAAACTTCAAATTTATCAGAATATAATTAGTTTGGAGATAATATATTTCTTCATAATTTATTTATTTGTTTATTATTGTTATACTAATGGTTTGCCGCTNTTTTATTGCTAAAGTTTTACCGGGCATTGGAATATCATATTGTTGAGCAAACTTCAAATTTATCAGAATATAATTAGTTTGGAGATAATATATTTCTTCATAATTTATTTATTTGTTTATTATTGTTATACTAATGGTTTGCCGCTCCGAAATGGGGATTGACTTGCTCAGTCAGGTCGCGGGGTCAAGGGGGCAGCGGGGGCAACGCCCCCGACGGGGATCTCTGATTTTCATATATGTGTTGAAGAGATATAATTAATTTATAAGCAGATTTAACTTAAATTTCAACATATTTTAATACAAATACAAATAGTATATAACAAATTTTTAATAAGTGAAATTGTATTTA
>CAIGRN010041484.1:0-22177 GCA_903798345.1 Fraxinus anomala
AGTCATTTGCATACAGCACAGGCTCTAAGGTAGCTGGCACAAGTCATCTCAAGCGGCACATAGCCAAGGGAACTTGCCCAGTTGTCTTGCGTAATCAGGAGAAAAATCAGTTAACCCCTCATAGTGCCCCTTCAAAGACGGGCACATATTCTGATACACCGAAACGACGTTACCGAACGGCCAGCATACCTTACTTTGCATTTGATCCAGATCGGTGCCGACATGAGATTGCTAGGATGATAATTATGCATGACTACCCACTTCATATTGTTGAACACCCTGGTTTTGTGGCATTTGTTCACAATCTTCAGCCTCGTTTTGACATGGTGAGCTTCAACACTGTACAAGGGGATTGTGTGGCTACCTATCTTAGGGAAAAGCAGAACATTCAGAAGCTGTTTGAGGGGATGCCTGGGCGTATCTGTCTTTCTCTGGACTTGTGGTCTTCATGCCAAACTATGGGCTACATGTTTGTAACAGGGCAGTTCATCGATAGTGACTGGAAAATGCACCATAAACTCCTAAATGTCATAATGGAACCATTTCCTGATTCAGATACTGCTTTCAGTCATTCTGTTGCTGCTTGCCTTTCTGATTGGAGTATGGATGGCAGATTATTTTCCGTAGCCATCAATCAACCACTGAATGATGCTGCAGTTGATAATCTTAGAGCTCTACTCTCTGTTAAGAACCCCCTCGTTCTTAATGGTCAATTGTTGGTTGGAAATTGCCTTGCTCGATCTCTAAGCAGCGTAGTCCAAGATGCACTAACTTCTGTGCAGGAGATTGTGAATAAAGTCAGAGATAGTGTCAAGTATGTGAAAACTTCAGATTCACGTGAGGAGAAGTTTCTTGAGCTGAAACAGCAACTTCAAGTGCCAAGTGCAAAGAGCCTTGCTATTGATGACCAAACTCAGTGGAACACAACTTACGAAATGTTGTTGGCTGCATTGGAGTTAAAGGAAGCCTTCTCTTGTTTGGACGCTTCTGATCCTGATTACAAGGATGCCCTGTCGATGGAAGACTGGAAGCAGATTGAGACTCTATGTACTTACTTGAAACCCCTCTTTGACACAGCCAATCTCCTGACAACTCCAACTATGCCAACAACAAACACATTCTTCCATGAAGCATGGAAGATTCAGTTGGAATTTGCACGTGCAGGGGCAAGTGATGACCCTGTGATTAGCAGCCTGACCAAGTTGATGCAGGAGAGCTTTGATAAATATTGGGGGAGTTGCTGCTTTGTCTTAGCAATGGCGGTAGTTATGGATCCACGATTCAAAATGAAGCTTGTTGAATTTAGTTTTTCCAAAATATATGGTGAAGAGGCTGCCTCATATGTGAAAATCATCGATGAGGGAATCCATGAGCTCTTCCTTGAATATGTGGCTCTTCCGCTGCCTCTAACTCTCACTTATACTGAAGAAGCAAATGGGATGACTATCAAGTCGAAGGATCATCAGGGAATTGGACTCTCAAGCAATGGCCTAGGACTAGCAGATTTTGACGTATATATCATGGAGTCTACAAGCCAGCAGTCGAGGTCGGAATTGGATCAATATCTGGAGGAGTCCCTGTTACCCCGTGTCCATGAATTTGATGTGATAGGCTGGTGGAAACTAAATAAAGTGAAGTACCCGACTCTATCAAGGATGGCTTGTGATGTCTTGTCGATACCAGTTTGCACCGTTGGTAGTGCTTCTGTATTTGATTCCAGACGCAAGGAGATGGACAGTTACAGATGTTCACTACGACCCGAGACAGTGGAGGCCCTAATCTGTGCAAAGGATTGGCTTCATTCTGCAGCAGTTGATACTGCACGATCTCCCGTAAAAATGGAAGTTCCAATTTAGTATGTATTTCTGTAGTGTTTTGAGTCATTTTCTTGATCCATTAGGTAGCATTATTTCACTGCTTTTTAGGTTTTAGTTCATGTCTTTGACTGATCTTTACTTTTATTGTTCTATATTTTGAATACATAGATGTATTTTGTTTAGCTCTTTATCCTGCGTTTTTCTCCAAGTTAAAGAAGTCCAACTTCGTAGGGCTGTGAGCCATCACTTTTTGTCCCATATCGTGCTTAGCGCATTTGTTTTGCATCTGGGGTCGTTTATATGCACGAGTGAATTGCGCACAGGCTCGTCATAATTTTATTTAAAGAAAATTCCAGTGCAATTAGTCTTCAATAATACAAGGGTTCTAATGTTCACATATACCCAAATTAATGTTTCAACACATTGTGATCAAATTACAGTAAGAATTAATTAAACGAGTATATAGCATGATTTCATGTAATAAAGAGGCTAATTAGCACGAAACCCCCTAACTATTAGACATGATGTGGAAAACCTCCATACCTATTGAAATTAGCATAAAAAGGTCCTTGTTTGAAACCTTTCGTGCTTAATACCTCCGCTTCCTCATCCAAGTTTCTTTTTGATTTTTTGGGGGTGGGGGTGAAAGGTCGGGGATGGGCGTAGGTATAAGTGGGTTAATTGAGTAGATAAAATATTTTTCTTTTGTTAGAATATTTTAAATTATTTTACTTGAGATTCGTTTGCACTTTTTTTAAAATTTGAAACTTTAGTTACAATTTTGTAATATTATTTTTTTTTCTTATCTATTTGTTTATTTAAAGAAGAGGGTAAATTAGTCATTTTACAATACTTTAATGGAGAAAATATATGATAAGGATCTTTTGTGCAAAAAAAAAAAAAAGTCAATTAAGTATCTAAATCAAAATTGAAATGATAGGGACGATTTGTGCAATAAAGGCAAACGATAAGGACGTTTTGTACTAATTACTCATATTTCACAGAAAGATTTAAATGAACATAACGGAAATTGCCAATTTCACGAGAAATGTTTGAAATAAGGGTGTAAATGTCAAGTTTGAAATGATGGGGACTATTTTCACAATGAGTGCAAACGATAATGATTTTTTTGCTAAATACACTATTAACATATACATTCTGATTTACATTAAGCCATGTTAGACAAACATTATTTAGGGAAAATAGAGTTTTAAATAGTGATTTTTAGGAAATTGTGTGATTAAAAAATATAGGAAAAAAATTAAGTTTATGTGTAAAATATTTTATTGTGTGAACGTGTGGTTAAAAATGAGTATGTCTAAAAAAAATTTAAAAATAATAGTTTTCAAACAGGGGCTAAGTTTGACATCCTAATGCATGGCATCCATCATACCCATTAATTTTTACATCATTATTTCACATCACTGGCCAGATTTTGATATATAGAAATGAATTTCAACAGCAATGTATAAATAACTTATTTTTTTCAAAATACATTTTTATATATCTTCTTTTCAACCATACATTATTCAATAAAATAATATTACACACAATCCAATTTTTTTTCATTTTTAATCACACATTTTTCATAAATCTATTATTCTAAAATATATTCTACTTAAAAAAATGAGGCTCAAACAAACTCATATATAATGTAAATGGTAAAGAGTCGATTTTTTTTTTTCAAAATCATCCTATATAACCGATAGTCACCAACAAATAATTATATCAAAATGAAAAGTAAGGCTACAATCTAAATTTGGAGTTTATATAAACAATTCTTCTAATTTCTTTTCTTTTCTTTTAAAATTTGGAGTTTTGGTAGAAAAAGCAGAGACGGTAAACAAATATTTGAGAAAAAAATTATATTTATGCTTTTATTATTTTATTTTTTAAGTTTAAAAATGTGAATTTTAAAAAGAAAAAAATTGTATAGCGGGTTGGGTATGTTAATCGATGGATTAGTTTTTTTAACTGTAGCCAACAAATTCGACCCGACTTTTTAATGGTTAAAATTAATAAAATCAAATCGATTTTTGGTTCAAATCTACCTAAATCAACCCGACTCTGTTTGACTTGGTCGATTTTTTCGATTTTTTTGCCCAGCCCTAATTGTAGCTACACTCCTCAAGTTTCTTTAATTAATTTGTTTGAATATTAGTTCTTGTTTGATGGCCATTATAAAAAGAAATCGGGGAAAATGATATTTTGAATAATGATTTTTTGAAGAATGTGTGGTTAAAAAATAGAAAAAAACTTTGATTTTACATATAAAATATTTTATTGTGTAAATGTGTGATTGAAAATGAGGATGATAAATAAAGAAATTTAATTTAAATAGAGTTAAACAGGGGCTTAGTTTCTAAACTTCCCCTTTTAGCACAAATAAGTCCATACAAAATGGAAAATGTTTATATTTCTGTCAAGTTTTTATGGTACGAAGCCTTCACTTCGATCTTGACGGGATTTGCAAAGCAGCAATCAACTAATTTCAATGAGTGTTTCTAATATTTGCTTGCTAGATTTTATATGCTCTTGGAATGACAGATTTGCATGTAGTTTGTATGTGATTCCCATTGTCATGATATCAAATGAATTTTGTAAAACCAATTTTGAAAGTTAATTTTAATGCGTTGGATGGATTTTATTTATAGGTCATTGAAGATATTAAATTGTTTTAAATTTTTGAGTTATATAACCATTAGATATTTCAATTGCTAAAAAAAGGTATTACTTCTATAATAAAGGACATGAGAACTAGACTGATTATGCATGAATGTATAACAAATCATGTAATTCCCAAAAATATGAATTCGATGAAAAATAAACACAAACATGAAGCAGTAAAAAATAAAAGAACGCAAAAATTGTTTACCTAGTTTAGCAATAACCTAATGTGGTGGCTCAAATATCAGCTCAATCACTAAATGCTACCAAAAACCTTCCAAGAGAGAGTACAAATAATGTCGAGCCAAATCAGACTCAAGTTTAGTCATAGATCGAATGGTAGATCTCTTAAATCGTAGACCCTAACAAAAAATTATTCGAGAACCCTAGTCAATCTACACAACCAAAAATCAAACACTGTTTTAGGCCTGAGTTAATGTAGCAGTATAGATCACACATGATTACACGGATTTATGGCTAGAATTTCATTAGAGCTCACAAATCTAAATGAAGAAGAAGACTGAACTCAACTCAAAAAGAATGGAATAAAGTGAATGAAATGTCCAAAACCAAAAGGTCATAATGACCATGACTTAATCTCAATTGTGGATAAGATCGACGGCTTATAATCCGCCTCAAGAAGCACAATCCAGTTTAAGAATTTAGTGCCAATTAGGGGTTGCCAAATGGCCATCCTTACAAGTTGGCTCTTAAAGAGTTACATTTTTTAGAATAGCAATTCCTCTGTAAAGGGGAATTGCTGCCAAAATTTCAAGATGTTTTTATTTTTTTACCATTTTCCAATAGAAAAATGCCAAGTGTATTTTGGAAAATTTTGGTACGCGTTTTCTAGTACACATAGGAAAACTATTTTTAGAAACACGATTTTACAATCTCCACCTTGGTTCTCACAAAATCTCTCTTTGGTTGCTCAAGTGCACTTTAGTAGCTGATTCCTACATCATTGTTCATGTACCTACAAAAGAAGTAACATGTATCAATATGGAGCAAGGACAAATAGGATTCAAACTTACCTACAGACAAGACTTGTGTCCTCGTGTTTGAGGTATTTTTGTCACTATGAATTTTAAGTAAATTAACTTCACCTGCAAAGACTTTTTTTTTTTTTTTTAATAAAATGATACTTTACATTAATGTGTTTTAATTTTTCATGATAGACAAGATTTTTACTAAGTAAAAGTGCACTCTGGCTGTTAGTAAAAATAGTAGGAATATCATTTAGAAGGTTTTCTTTTAAATTCTTTTTAACTAAATACATTCTTTTACAGCCTCAGTAATAGCAATACACTCAGCTTCAGTATTGGATGATGTTACTATTGATTGTAATTGTGATTTTCAAAATATGCAATTATTACCGGTATAAAAAAGTAAGTTGTAGTAGTGGACTTTATTTGATCTTTATTACCAGCAAAGTCACCATCCACATATCCTTTTAATGCCAAATTATTAGGTCCCTTTTTATGCACTAATCTAAGATTTACTGACTAATGTATCTCAACAACCATTTTAAGCCAGCCCAATGTGGTTTACTGGGATTGGACACAAATCTACCTAGAATGTTGATTGTATAAGGTCTAGTCTAATTGTAATCATGGAAAACATGACGGATCATATAACATTAGCATAAGGAATGTTTTCCATCTCTTTCACTTTTTCTTCAATTTTTGGTGAGTGTGTAGTGGATAAATTCATATAGGCAACAAGAGGAACATTTGTAGATTTAGATTCTTTCATACCAAATTTGGTTACAACTTTAGTCAAGTAAGGTACACGAGTGACAGTTAATTTGTACTCATATCTATCTCACTTAGTAACCATCCCTAATATCTTTTTAGGATTTTCTAAATCCTTCATATCAAATTTTGATTTTAAAAGATTCTTCATTCTTAAGATTTCAGTCTTGCTAGAGTTAGCTAATAATATCATCAACATATAACAATAAGAAAACCTCACATCCACTTTTAGCCCCTGTTTGGACTCCATTAAAATTATAATTCATTTTACACTCTCTTCTTATCAATCACACATTTTTCAATAAAATAATATTACGCGTAAATTTAAAACAAAATTCTTCTTTTTTAATCACACATTCTCCAAAAAATTACTATTCCAAAATATATTTTTCCCAAAATCTAATTAAAATGGAAGCCAAACAAGAGCTTAGTATTGTTAAAGTATAAACATCAAAATCACTCCTTTTAAAACTAATTTTCGGAACAAATGAAATTATACTACTGTCTGAGACTTTGTTTAAGTCCATACAATGATTTCTCCAACTTACACACATGGTTCAAATTTTCCCTTGAGGCTGAACCATATGTTTTCTTCCAATTTTCCATGTAAGAAGGTTGTCTTAACATCTAATTATTCAAATTCCCAATTGAATTAAATAACTAGTGCTAGGAGCAGTCTAATGGTCTTATATTTTATCACATCAGAAAATATTTTGTTGTAATCCACACCCTCTTTTTGAGTAAATTCCTTGACAACACGTCTCGCTTTATACCTTATTAGTTCATTAGGATTATTTCATTCTTTTAATTTGTAAATCCATTTACATTAAACAATCCTATGGTTCTTAGGTTTCACGACTAGTTTCCAAGTCTTATTCTCAATTAAAGATTACATCTCCTCTTCCATTGCCCTTTTCCAATTTCCAGATCTTGCCCCATTCACTGCTTCTTCAAAAGAAGCAAGTTCTGACTGTCCTTGGCCTCACCAAAAACTAAGGCAAAGTTAGTAAGGTTCTGAGATTCATACCTAGGGTTAGGTCTTACCTGCCTCATCTCTCTAGCCCTAACCAATTGATAGTGTTGAATGGAAGTTTCTAAAGTAAGGTTAATATGATGTTCAGGTTCTGTTTTAGTATGAGCTTCACCTACTTCAGGTTACATTCCATCTTCTTTAATTAAAAGGATTTCAGTGTCAACATTTTCAGATTGAGTATAGCTGATATAATTAGCTTCACCTCACATTGAGAAATCTTGTAATTCTTAAGGAACATCATCTTTGTGTTTAGTTATGGCATTTCAGATTCATTAAACTTGACATTTCTATTATTAATGAATTTAATGTCTTGAACAACTAAAACCCATAGCCTATGCTTCACACCCTCAGGGTAGCCCAACATGACACATTTTATGGCCCTAGGATCTAATTTTCCCTCAACTTGATGTGCATAAGCTGCACATCTAATACCCTAATGTGTGAAATGTCTGGTGGCTTTCCAATCTACAATTCTTGAGGAGTTATAGATTCAACAGAACTAGATGGTGATCTATTTATTAGATAGGCAATAGAACACACTACTTCAGCCCAGAAACCCTTAGCAAGACCTGAACTTATCAACACACACATGATCTTATTCATTAAGGGTCTCGTCCATGCTCTTCGCAATCCCATTTTGTTGGTATATCACTTAACAGTCATATGTCTCATTATTCCTTTTTGTTTAGAAACGTTGTCAAATTCAAGATTAGAAAACTCAAAACCATTTTGTTCTTAGAGTTTTTAACTTTTCATCCAATTCATTTTCAACAATTTTCAGCTAGATTCTAAACTTCTGAAAAGTTTTAGATTTAACCTTTAAAGGACAAATCCAAATCTTTCCTGGAATAGTCATAACAAATGGACAAGAAATATTTATTTCCACCAAAAGTGGGATGACTTTCAAGTTCCCACAAGTCAGCATGTATATATTCTAAAGGTCTCTTTGGGATACATAAACTTGTCTCAAAGCTCACTTTGTGAGATTTGCCAACACGCAAATTTCACAGAAATTAAGATCTTTGAAGTAGTACAATTCATTCTTTTTTAGGTCATTTCATTACAATTAAGGTCATTTCATAATTTTAGTATATTTTGTCAGATTTAAAGACAAATCCCTCATCTTCAAGAATCTCTAAAGAGATTAGGCTTCTTTTTAGATTAGGAACATATCTTACATTCACAGATTGATCTAACAATGCGATCATGCATTTTGATGGCAATATCACCATTTCCAACAATAGTTTGTGAATTATTGTGCCCCATATAAACTTTTCGAGGTTTTATTTCATAATTATAGAACCAAGATTTTATAGTTCATATATGAACGATACACCCCGAGACTAATATCCAGTCCTTATTTGTTTCTTCACTTGACATAGTCATAACATGCATGCGTCTAATTAAGATTCAACAGTAGTATTGTTCAGCTCCCCATCCTTTTGTTTCTTTTTTTCCATTTAAAGCAATTTCTCTTAAAGTGCTTTAATTTTCCACAATTATAGCACTTTTTATTGCTTTTTATCCTTAGACTTCGATCTACCTTTAGATTTTCCTTTCCCCTTTTTAATATGAACGTTATTTTTTTCTCTTTTTAGTCATTCCGTTTACAAAACATATTATCTCCTCTAGAGTTAGATTTAGATTCTTTTCCAACTTGTAACTCCTAGATCTTAAGACATCTACCACTATGGTTTGACTTAGTTTATCCCTTGAGTATTTTGTGGCATTCATGAATTCTTTATAGGATTCAGGCAATGAGTTCAATAAAATTACAATATGGTCTTCATCTTCAAATTTCTTTTCATTATGTGCAAGGCTTTTAACTGTGATACTAAAATCACTTGACTTCACCTCCAGATCTTTTTCAGGGTCCATTCTCAAACTAAGTCCTTGTTTGGTATCGATTAAAATTTAAATTTAATCTAAGTTAAAGTCAACAATTAATTTTAACCTCATATTTTATGGTTCTCACAACTTTTCAACCGCATATTTCATCAACTTCTATCAAAATCTACTAAAAATCTGATTTTAATCCATTTCAAATAGGGGCTAAATAATCTTTCCAAAAGATAGAATTTATATGACAAAGTTTTAGTTAGAAATATGGTATAAAGTGCAGTCAATAAGGTTTTAGTAGTTTTGGCTTAATCAACTTGTCTCACAATGTTATTAGACAAATGTAAAATTATTGGATTATATGCAATTTCATTCATGTCTTCAATTTCATCAGGTTTAGCTTTAAGTTCAGAAAAACCTTCATGCTTTAGCAACAGGTGTTGGACCAGAATGACCTTCATTTTCTGCTTCCATATTGAGTAATCCTCATTTCTATCGAATTGTGATAATTCGACCTTTGAAGTCATTACAAGTTCTCTAAAACGGTGGCTTGTACTCATGGATATAGAGTGATCTTAATTTTAATATCACCTATTAAGCAGAAAAGGTTTTGAAAAGTTTTTCAATATTAAAGCAGGTATTGATCCAAATTAAAACAAAAACAATAATATATGACAAGTAATTAATTTTATCAAATCAGTGATGTGAAATAAGTTAAAATTTCACATTCAAGAATTGCGCAAATACAGTAAAGGGTTCAAGATATAAGGCATTCTAGAATAACAATAGTATATGCAGATCAATACACAATTTTGGCCTACAAGTTTATCACATGCATATAATCTATCATGCATTATCAAATATTAATGTACTAAAATAATTTGCTAGAATTTTAGAACGTTCTCACCATATACTGTTGAAAAACAGTAAAGGAGCTCAAGAACCCTAATTAAAAGTTAAAATTCTACTTAATCACTGGAGATCAAAATATTTGGTGTGCCACCATTTAATCGATTGCAATATCACAAATATCAGAAGTCACGTATGAGGTTTTTCAAAGATATAAGCAGATCCCCAAATTTTTGACCCAAGAAGAATTTTACTTTGAAAAATTTTGCACACCCAGAAACTCTAGAGGCTATGATTCTATTTTTGTTTGGATTTATGAAAATTAAACACAACCATAAAGCAGTAAAATATAAAAGAATGCAAAAATTATTCACTTAGTTCAACAATAGCTTAATCTTGAAGGCTAAGAGATCAACCCAATCACTAAGTGCTACAAAAAAACTTTCAAGAGAGAGTGCAAATAACGTCGAACAAAATCAAACTCAGATTTAGTCTAGATCCCCAGGTGGATCTCTTAAATCATAAACTCTAACAAGAAATAACTTATTAGAATCTTAGAATGTTCTCACCAGATACTATTGAAACACATTAAGGACCTCAAGAACCCTAATTTAGAAGCCAAGAATCCACTTAATCAACGGAGATCAGAATATTTGGTGTGCCACCATTTAATCAATTGCAATATCACAAATATTAGAAGTTGGTATGAGGTTTTTCAAAGATACAAGCAAATCCTCAAATTTTTTACCCTAAAAGAATTTTACTTTGAAAAAGTTCACATACCCAAAAACCCCAAAGGCTAATATACTAGTTTTGTTGGGATTTATTCTTAGAAATATGATTTTGATGAAAAATAAACACAGCCATAAAGCAGTAAAAAATAAAAGAACTCATAAATTATTCACCCAGTTGAGCAATAGCCTAATGTGGAGGGCTCAGAAATCATCCCAATCACTAAGTGCTACCAAAAAGCTTTCAAGAGAGATTACAGATAATGTTGAACTAAATTAGACTTAGATTTAGTCATAGATCCACATGTGGATCTCTTAAATCATAAACTTTAACAAAAAATACTCAAGAATCTTAGTCACTCTACAAACACACAAATTAGCCACTATTTTAGGCCCAAGTTGTAGCATTATAGATCATACATGATTATGTATATTTATGGCTATAATCTCATAAGAGATTACAAATCTAAATGAAGAAGAAGACTGAAACTAGAGAAAAAGAAAAGAACTCAGATGAAGCCAGAAAGAACGAAAAGAAGTGAATAAAACGTCCAAAGCCAAAAGATCATAATGACCAAGACTTATCAACCGTGGATTAGATCCAACGACTTATAATCCACTTCAAGAAGCACAATCCATGTTAAGAATTTAGTACAAATCAAAGATTGCCACATGGCCATCCATATAAGTTGGCTCTTAAAAAGTTGCATTTTTGATAAACACGATTTTACACCTCTTTTTAAAGTGATGAGAAACATGGGATGAAGGCTAGCAAGGATCCTTAGATTGTGAAGAATGACCTAAGATGAGATCGCGAGCAAAGAAGATCAAGGAAGCCATGTGATTACTTGTTCAAGATACATAGGCTGAGACTTCGATTGCAACGAGCAAAACATCATGTTTTATGTTGGGCAAGAAGATGAACCAAGATTAGTGCAATTATTCAAGTTAAGTTAGAAGAAGTGAAACTTAGAGTGTAGCCAGAAAGCAGCGCACACACAAGCAAAATAAGTTGGCACACACGAAGGCAAAATTTCAAGTCATAGAAAATCAATTGAACGGCGTGCGCACAGTGCAAAAATTTGACGGATTACTTTTTTCTTTTTCATTTAGAACTCTATTTGTTTGATGTTTTCCGTTTTAATTAGGGTTTTATGAGTTGTCTATATATATGACATCATTCTTTCACTATAAATTAATTAATTTTTGAGAAATTAAATCAAAGTAAGGTTGTTTTCTTCTTATTTTTCATTGAACTTAATTTCAAATTTATCAAGGATTTCATCTTTGTGGCGTTCAACAATTTTATAGCAAGATTCATAATTTTTGTGATTAAGGGTCAATTTCATTTATAACTTTGGTTCTTTGATTAATAAATTATTCGGTCAAGCTTTATATCGGGATTTTAGCTTTCTTGGGATTGTGATTCAATCTTGTGTGAGTTTCAGAGCTACTATTGATACATGGGTTCATATCATAAAGTCAAATCTAAAATAAGAAGTTTGTATTATCACTATGTAATATATCTACCTAACTTGTTTTTTGACACCGCCATCTCTAGCCTACAGTTTACTAGTAACTTTCATCTATATAAATGATTATTTGACCTTCCTTCAGTTCAATACTTTGAGAACGAATTTTTTGAAAAGTGTGTAGTTATATGCAAAAAATATTTTATAGGGAGAATATATAATTGAAAATGAGTTTAGAGAAAAATGAATTTTAAAGAATGAAGTTCAAATAAAGATTAAATAGCCATTTTTACTGAAAAGATGATTATGCATTAATCCAATAACCGAACAAATGGAGGAGCTGAGTTCAATAAGTATTCTTAGAGCATCTCCAAGAGACGCTCTATTTTTTATGAGTATATTCTGAAATATAAAGAGCAACAATTTTTAAGTACTCCAACAGTCTCTTTCTTTTTAATATTTAGTTTTATTACTCCTAATATGTATTTATTATTTTTCTCTTTCTTTTTTTATTTACCATCTTCCCTCCAGTAATTATATCGTTTTCCTCCATTTTTTTTTCTTTAACTCAGTTGTTGGTCTCCATTTTCATGTCATTCCAAACAAATTCAACTTCTATTCATTTTAGAAAAAAATATTATCTTTCTTATACATGAAAAGAAATGCATTTTTGTTCTTTATGGATATGTCTTCAAGTAGATTAATCAAATTGATTCTTGATGACTCTAACTCTGATAAACCGGTTCAATACTTAAATCATCCTTTGGTATCAATATTATTGTGAAAAAGGCATAAATCGATTCCAATAAGTACTTTCTTGAAATTCTTGGTTGTACTTTCATTCAATTCTTTTGTTCCTTGCTTTCTTAAGTCCTTTTTCTCGAGTCATTATCCTTCTTTAAAATGCCTTGTTTTTGTGGGTTTGAACCTCACAAGGAGGAAATTTTTTATTGAGATCAATCAGTTTTTTAGAAAACTTGAAAGAAAGCATTGAGAGGAAAAATGCAAGAGTGGTGAGATTATTAGATGGAAAAAGCCAAATTTGAGCAAAATACGAGTACAAACACGTGAGGCGTACAAATTCTAGTTATTAGGATGTCAGATAAAGAAGAATTAATATCTAGAGAGGAAGATAATCAAGCCTTTATAATGAAAGCCATGCAACAACAACTCGAATGGATGAATGTGGTATTTGGTGAAATTAGAGATAGAATAGATCATCAGGATACAGTCATAGCTAACTTACAAAGGGGGCAACCTAGAGGTGTTCCTAATTTTAGGAGGCAAGGTAGGAGTAATCCTAGAGTTGAATATGAAGATGGGAATGAAGAGGATAGTGCTAATGAGGATGATCAAATATCGGAGGCCGAAGTGGGTAGGATGAGGAATAGAGGAGATAGGTGTGAAAGGGGGCCCAGAAGAGACCCTATAGACCTTGGTGGAGATAGGATTGACCGGAAATTGGGTAGTATTAAGATGAAAATTCCTTCATTCCAAGGTAGAAACGATCTGGAGGTATATTTAGAGTGGGAAAAGAAGTTGGAGTTGATCTTTGATTGCCATAACTATTCGGAGGAAAAACAAAGGTGAAACTAGCGATTATAGAGTTTTCTGATTACGTAATCATATGGTAGGATCAATTAGCAACAAATAGGAAGAGGAATCAAGAGAAGCATATTGAAACATGGGGTGAGTTAAAGGACTATTATGAAGAAGAGATTTGTACCTAATCATTATTATAGGGATCTTTATCAAAAACTTCAAAGCATTAGTCAATGTTCGATGAGTGTTGAGGATTACCACAAGGAGATGGAGATAACTATGATTAGGGCGAATGTTGAGGAGGATCAGGAAGCCACATGGCTAGATTTTTGAATGGTTTGAATAGGAAGATAGCCCATGTAGTGGAATTACAACATTATGTAGAGTTGGAAGACATGTTACATGTGACAGTGAAGGTGGAGAGACAATTAAAAATAAAAGGAGCAATTGGGTATTCTTCTTGGTTCTTCGAGATTTAATCCTTCTTGAAAATCGAAGTGGGATAGTAATAGAAGTGACTGAGGTTGTTTCAAAGATTAAGACCGAATCATCAAGGGGAAAAGATGAAGTAGCTAGCAAAATAAAACCCAAGACAGATTTCCAACCTTTTACGAATAGGGATATCAAGTGTCTTAGATGTTTGGGTTCAGGGCACATTGTTTCTCATTGCCCAAATAAAAGAGCAATGATCTTGCGTGATAATGAGGAAGTGGGGATTGATAGTGATGGGATGCCCGAATTGGAGAATGCTAGTGATGGTGATGGAGTAGAGTTCCTAGTGATAGGTGAAACATTTGTTACGAAACGTGCTATATGTACACAAATCAAGGTGGATGACATGGAACAGTAAAGGGAGAAAATTTTTCATACTAAGTGCCAATGTCAACAACAAGGTATGTATTATGATTATTGATGGGGAGAGTTGTACCAATATTACTAGTACTACCCTTATAGAAAAATTGGGCTTAACTATGCTAAAACATCATACACCCTATATGTTATAGTGGTTGAATGAATGTGGAGAGGTTGGGGTTAATAGGAAAGTTTTGGTGAACTTTACAATTGGGAAGTATAGTGATGAGGTAATGTGTGACGTAGTTCCTATGCATGCTGGACATATCTTGATGGGGAGGCCATGACAATATGATAAGAAAGTGATACATGACGTGTAAAAATTAGGTACATCTTTGTCAAAGATGAAAAATATGTTACTCTTGTTCCATTAACACCAAAACAGGACTATGAGGATTAATTGAAAAAAGAGGGGAGGGGAAGAGGACAAAAAAAAAAAAAAAAAAATAAAGAGAAAAGAGTGGAGCCACATGATAGAAGAAAAGTCAAATGTGAGTTTATTTGCAAAAGAGAGTAAAATAAAGAGGGTTTTAGTGGAAAATCATCTTTGATATTGCTAGTCTACAAGGAATCATACCTCAATTTGAGGAAACTAACAACCCATCCCTAGTGTGGTTATCTCTTTGTTGCAGAAATTTGGAGACTTGTTCCTTGAAAACATGCTTAGTAGTTTACCACACATTCAAGACATTGAGCTTCAAATTGATTTTATACTTGGGATATGTTATTATAAATCGACCAGCTTATATAAATAACCCCAAGGAGACGAAGGAGCTTCAAAGGTAGGTGTTGGAATTGATAAGTAAAGGATATGTGAGGAAAAGCATGAGTCCATGTGCCGTGCTACTTATACCTAAAAAGGATAGAATTTGGAGAATGTGCATTGATTGCCAGGCAATCAACAACAAATCGATAAAATATCACCATCTCATACCTAGATTAGATGATATGCTTGATTAACTGCACGAATTATGTATATTTAGTAAAATAGATCTTAAAAGTGGATCCAAATTAGGATGAAAGAAAGAGATGAATGGAAAACTACTTTTAACTAACTTTTATAAGCGTTTGTTTTAGCACACTTACCACACTACCCACTGAGATTGTTAAAAAGAGTGTAGGATTTCATTAGAACATTGAACAAAAACATGCATTTAATACTATTAAGGATATGTAGTGTTTTGTATCTGTTTTAGCACTACTTAACTTTAACAAAACTTTTGAGATTGAATGCGATACCTTAGGTATAGGAACTTGAGCTGTTTTAATGCAGGATAGGAGACCAATAACTTATTTCAATGAAAAGCTAATTAGGGCAGCTTTAAATTATCCTACATATGACAAAGAACTTTATGCACTTGTTCGAGCTTTGGAGACATGACAACATTACCTATAGCCTAAAGAGTTTGTAATTCACACCAATCATGAGTCATTGAAACATCTCAAGGTAAATTAAACAAGAGTCATGCGAGGTGGCTGGAATTTATTGAGACATTTTTCTAAGTCATTCGGTATAAACAAGTTAAAGAGAACATAGTAGTTGATGCATTATCAACGAGATATGTACTTTTTACTTATTTAAGTGCAAAGATGCTTGTGTTTGAATATGTTAAGGATATGTATGCTAATGATTCGATTTTTCTAACATATATATAATATATATCATGTGATATAGGTACAATTGATAAATTTTATAAGCATGATGGATATTTGTTTAAGTAAAATAGATTATGTGTTTCTAATTGTTGTATGCATAAATTGTTAGTACGTGAAACACATAATGGGGTTTGATGTGACATTTTGGCATTAAAAAGACCTTAGAGATGTTGCATGAACATTTTTATTAGCCTAAAATGAAAATAGACGTTAATCGCATTTGTAGTAGAAAAGGCCAAGTCTAAGGTTTTACTACAAGATTTGTATACACCGTTACCTATTCCTAGTGAGCGTTAGATTAATATATCTATGAACTTTGCGTTGGACTTGCCTAGAACAAAAAGGGGCAGAGATTTCATATATGTGGTAGTGGATGTATAAATTTAGTAAGATGACACACTTCATTTCTTGTCATATAACAGATGATGCCACGAATATAGCTAACTTATTCTTTAAGGAAATAGTAGGACTCCACGGGATACCTAGGAGTATTAGTAGTTAATAGGGCATTGACACAACTTTTACGCACTATAGTCAATAAGAATTTAAATAGTTGGAATGATAGCTTGCCATACATAGAATTTGCTTATATATTGGGTTATGCATTCTACTACTTCTTATGCACCTTTTGAAATTGTATACGATTTTAATCCATTAACTCATTTGGATTTAATTTCTTTACTTGTTGATGAAAGAGGTAGTCTCATGGGAAGAAGAAGGCTGAATTGATAAGATCAATCCATGAGAATGTGTGGTGTCAAATTGAGAAAAAGAATGAAAATTATGCTTCTCAAGTTAATAAAGGACGGAGGCATGTTACATTTGAACCAGGTGATTGGGTGTAGGTGCATATGAAAAAAGAGCGTTTTCTGGCTCAAAGGAGGTCAAAATTGCAACGAGATGAGATTGACCGTTCTAAGTGCTTGAAAATATCAATGACAATGCCTATAAATTGGATCTTTTAGGTGAGTATAATATTTTCGCTACTTTTAATGTTTCTTAATTTTCTCTATTTGATGCAGGTGGAGATTCGATGACGAATCTTTTAAAGAGAGAGAGAGAGAATCATGAGAATCATGGGACGAAAGCTAGCTAGAATCTCTTGGTTATGGAAAAAGAACAAATGACGAGATCGCGAGCAAAGAAGATCAAGGAAGCCATTGAATTACTTGTTCAAGCAATGTAGGTCGAAAACTTCGTTTAACATTTAGTTTTAGTACTACTAATATGTATTTATTATTTTTCTCTCTTTTATTTTTATTATCTCCCCTCCAATAATTATGGGCTTGTTCGATATTGATTAAAAGCCAATTAAAATTGAAAATATAACCGTTATTGGGTCACACTCGTCTAATAAAAGTCGACAATAACGGCTAATTTTTCAATTTTAATCCGATTTTAATCTCTACCAAACACACTCTATATCATTTTCCTCCATTTTCTTTTTTAACTCATCCGTTTGTCTTCATTTTCACGTCGTTCCAAACAAATTAAACTTCTATTCAGTTTTAGAAAAAAATATTATCTTTTTTATACAGGAAAAGAAATGCATTTATGTTCTTTATAAATATGTCTTCAAGTAGATTAATTAAATTGATTCTTGATAGCTTTGACTCTGATCATCATTTGGAGATGGCAATAGAG
The DNA here is from genome assembly GCA_903798345.1 of Fraxinus anomala. Classification (NCBI taxonomy): domain Eukaryota; kingdom Viridiplantae; phylum Streptophyta; class Magnoliopsida; order Lamiales; family Oleaceae; genus Fraxinus; species Fraxinus anomala. The sequence goes on from CAIGRN010041484.1 coordinate 17,857, forward strand.
TTTGTAGATGGAGAGTTGCTCAATAAGAGGAGACGGATACTATGTCAAGGCACGATACAACTATACAAGGTCATAACCATATATTTCACATTAGAATTCTTGGTCACCACAAACTTTTAGCAACTATTTTGGAAAGGATCATGTGTATTCTCCAAATTTATTTCGAATAAGGTTCCGAATGAGCCCTTTTATTTGTGTTCAATTTTCCATAGAAACCCATGATCTATACTTTATCCAAGGAACGAATGCAGCTGGAACTCTTTTTTTGCCCTCTCTTTAAAAAATTACTGCTGTTTTGATGACGGTTGCATACGGAGTTGCAGTAGATTGTTTTCATGAATACATACAAATTGGTGAAAAAACTGCAATTGAGAGTTTAAAAAGATTTGTTGAGACTGTGGTTTCAATCTTTTCAAATAAATACTCACCAAACAAATAAGATGTTACCAAACTGCTAAAAGAAGGTGAAAAATGCGGGTTTCCTAGAATGTTGGGGAGCATTGATTGCATGCACTAGAAATGGAAAAATTTTCCATTGGCGTGGAAAGGTATGTAAGTTGGGTATGTTCGTAAACCAACTATAATTCTTGAAGCTATAGCTTCCCATGATCTTTGGATATGGCATGCATTTCTTAGGCGCGAGGATCATATAATGATATAAAGTTCTAGATAGATCATTTTTATTAGAGACCTTGTTGAAGGTTGTGCTCCCCAGTCAACTACTAAATCAACGGTCATGACAATACAATTGTTGATGGTATATATCCTCCATGGTCAACATTTGTGAAAACAATTCCATATCTATTAAATAACGACAATTTGCTACAGCTCAAGAATCATCAAGAAAAGTTGTTGAATGAGCATTTGGAGTGATGCAATCATGATTTGCAATTGTTTGTGGACCGGCACATTTTTTGGCATTGTGAAACTCTAGAAGATATAATGAAAGCTTGCATCATATTACATAATATGATTGTTGAAGATGAACAACATACTACTGATATAGACTTTAATTATGATATGATTTATGAAGTTCCAAACATATCAATTTCACGTGAGCATACAACGAATTTTTTGAAATTTATCCAAGGTCATCATTGTAATAGAGATAGAAATATTCATTCTCAGCTCCAAAGAGACCTTATTGAGCACATGTGGAGTATACAAGGAGCTCAAAGCATGTCTTGATCTTATGAATTAACTTCTAGAATTATATGCTTATGTTATATACCAATCTTAAAGAGTTTCTCAAATGAAATATTTCTTTATTTTCTCTTTCCTTTTATGCAAATGTTTAAGAAATGATTATCCTAGGTGGGGGGGTGGGGGTGGGGGGGGGGATTAGATTGACTCGAATTACATCCCATTCAGGCTAAGTGTCCAATTTTGATATTGCAATAATTAATCATAGCAACTTAAGGAAGGCATGAAAAAAATGAATTCTATCTATATAACTTATCCTGCTTCAGAATAAAGATTTATAAATTATTCAAACATTTCTCAAAGGCTACTAACAAGAATAGAACTTCAAAAATAAGATCAAGGTAGCATAAAGATAAAATTAGCTACTGCCTTGATTAGCTAAATTCATAGGCTAGAATATGCTGAATTTCACAGAATGAAGAAGATGGCAATTCTACCATATGCTGGACTTTTACATGAGAAAAAAGAACCAATTAACCCACAATATGTAAGCAAATACTCGTGGACCCGCTTCAGCAGATTTTAGTTGCTCCCTTAATTTAGCTAAATTCAACTACCTACAGTTCTTTTTGCAAGAATTTCTATTTGACGTTGCATATAAAAATCTGTTAGCATTTGAGGCATTCCAGTTGTATATATAATCATTATCCTTTCATTTGTTCCAAATGAAGCTTTTCTTGCTCATGGGCAAGTCTCTCTTGTTCTTGAACATATTTCCTTTCAAACATTTCTATTTTCTTCTCATTGAATTGTTTCTTTTCTTCTCTCATTGCTTGTTAAAAAGTCACACATGCACTTGATGAGTCATTTCTAGTATCTTTGTCCTTCATCTTCTTTCAATCTTTTTCGGTCCTTCTAGGTGGTATTTCCAAGTCCACAGAGTTAGAATCGGAATATTATCATATCCAAGATCCACATGAGTCTCTTGTGTATGGCCAAAGGTGAAATCAGAGGAAGAACTTATGGCCTTATTTCTTATCGATTTTTAATTTTGGAAATCCTCCAACCACTTTGGTCGGTACCTCAGCATATTCCAGTAATGATTGCCTTTATTTAATTCCTGGTACAAGAGTTTTGCATTAGCAATCTGAAAAAAAGAAAAAAGAAAATCAAAACTAGATATGAATTATTAATAATACGTATATGAAAATAATAATTATCATAAATACCTTATTTTGCTTGTTAACACCACTTTGATTTTCTAGATTCAGTATGGGAATAGCATCCACAAAATTTATTTGTAGCCAGTTGAATGATAAACGAATGGTTCATCAAACAAAACTTGTGTTCGTGTAGATGGAAATTTCTCGTACTTGTGAAAATATTCCAATAATTGAGTCCAAAAAGCCTTATGTTTTTGTTCATTTCCATGTGGTGCATCCAAACAAACATTAAGCCATGCTGACACAATGAGAAGATCCACTTCCACAGTAAAGTTTCCACCTCTTAATCTTTTAGAGATGGGTTCCAATGGTGTATTTGACACATGAAATTGATCATCAGAATGAGTTGAAAAATGTGGGTTTTCATTTGTATCATTCTATCAATTTTCTTCCATGCTCGTTTGATTATCCATGTTGTAGAAAAAGAAAAAGATATATGTACAGTATATATATAGAGCACATATGAAATAGATACATGGATTGAAGAAATAGCCGTTGCAATGATTCAATGAAGAAATATTGAGATTTGTATATATTATTTAATTAAATCAACAAATTGAGTATTGTAAGTTAAAATACTTTGAAGCATTTATTTATAGAGGGTGAGATTTGGCTCTCCAACTCTTGAAGCCCGATCTAGTTTAAATTGTTAAAATGAAAAATCACTTAAAAGTAAAATTTTAAGGATTATCTCTTTACACATCACTATAGAAAAGTCAAAAGTGAAGAGCCATAATGATCAACTTGCTCTTTCTAAAGGTTATTGACTAACTTTCAACTTAGACAATAGACTAGGTACCTATGCTACAAATTTTCCTTAGCAAAAATTTCTTTCTCGGTCATCCTTTTCTTGCTAGTGAAACCAAACCGAGGAAAGGAATACAAAATTTTGCACTAACATTTTCTCGCACGAAGGACTAGGGTTGAGCCGGAAGATACCAGGGTTAATCAAACTGGAGAAGGCATGATTTGGAGATGGATTATTACAATGACGCTGTTCGACACGAGCAAGATGCCGGGCACCGCGATGGAGGAAGAAAAGCATACAAAAGTCCTGGAAGTTGACAACGAACATATGAGTGGAGATGGAGAGCGTTATGCTATTATTTTGACTAGAGACAAGCCCGAAACTGGACGGACCGAAGGTGAGGTTTATTAGGCCGAGTAAAAGGTCTTGTTGAATCTCGTGATGCAAAAAAATTGCATGACCACAAAGGAAATACTGATGGAATGGATGTGGATTCATGTAAAAAGTCCAACTCCGGTTGTTTTGTGTTGGAAAAGGCATCTTGGGAGGTAAAAGCAGATGAGAAGCATGAAGAATTGAATGACGTCTTGACAGAGACAAAAGTGCAGCCAGTCAATAAGATGGTGGAGGAGTTGAACAAACTGCCGCTAAATGGATTAAGCAAGGTTGATACAAAAACCCTTATAAATCATTTCTATTGGATGCAAATGATGTTGCAGGGGATGAATCGGGAACAGAGGAAGAGCAAACAGAATTTATAAAAGAGCTTGAAACTTTCCACAAAGAACTTAGAGTTCAAGCCTCCAAGATTTTATCAAGAACCGTTAAACTGCATGAAGTCAGTCCACGCTCCATCTGGTTTGTTCATTGCATCTGTCTTAGAGAGGACTTTCTTCGTCATTCTGTGGGCCAGGTTATGGAGAACAGTGATAAGACTTGGTGGCTATGATATGAACAGTTTTGTCATGGATTTCATTTTGCCACCCGTTCTTATATGTCCTATTTTTATGTGCGATTCCCTTCATTTTGGAGACTCAAAAATGCAAGAAATTGTCATATGTGGACAGGGCCGGTCTTGTAATTTGCGGGGCCCGAGGTGAACTTCCAAAATTGCCCCCCTCCCCAAATCAACGTAAATGCAAAATCCAACAATATATTATGCAACGTATTACTTTAACACTTAACAATAGAACAACAAACAAATATA
>CAIGRN010041486.1:0-18306 GCA_903798345.1 Fraxinus anomala
AATCATCATGGCCTCGATTGTTTGATCTTTTTCCTATGTTGGCCGTTGTATGCAAATTACTTATCCTCGAAGTTTGTGCCATCAAATAATATGTGCTAATGACACTTAATATCAATTTGTTAGTGATAAATATAATTTGTTTGTGATAATAAAAAAGAGACGTCAACCATAGGTCAACACGAACGTCGTTCGCAGCTATGAGCTTTGCAACAACGCGCAGGGTTGTTGTGAACTTCACAGCAGTGTCCTGGTGCTGCTAAGAACGACAACGTCGACATTTATAGCAGCGTCCGATTAGGGTGGTGGAGGTGACTGAACTGATGATGGTGGGGAGAAAATTGGTGGCAGTGTTAGTAGATAGGTAGTGTTTGTGGTTTGGTGTTGAGTTTGGCGATGAAAATGGAACCGACACTGCCCTTGTGGCGTTAGCTTCGGTTGTGGTAGCGATACCGCTTAGGTAATGGAGGTGACTGGACGGTGGTGGTGGGGAGAAATCTGTGGTTGGGGTGGGTCGATCAGTGGTGTTTGTGGTCTTAGTGTCGAATTTGGCGATAGAGATAGAACTGGCACTACCTTAGTTGGTGGCGTTAGCTTCGCTTGTGGTTGCAATCATTAAGCTTTGGGTCGTTGGGCTGTGTTGGTGGTTGTGGTGGCATTGTTAGGGTGTGTTAGGTGGTGATAGTGGTGAGGCGACGATGGTGTGTGGTAGTGGTGAGGCGACGACGGTAGTGGTAGTGGTGGGGTTGGTGTGGAGATGGGATGAAAGTGTTTATGACCAATTATTTAGTTAATTTGTGACTAAGTATTGTTGTCGGTGGTGGAGTTGGGGTGGGGTGTGGTGTGGTGTGGAGTGTTTGTGACCAACTATTTTGGTATTTGTGACCAACTATTTTCGATTAATTAGTAATCAACTATTTAATATGTGACCTAAAATTCGATAATTTGTGACTGAGAAATAACTTGTAACTAACTAATTTGATAATTTGTGGTCATTATGACCTATAAAATTTGTAATTTGTGAACGATAAATAAATTGTAAGTAAGTAATTTGATAATATGTGATCAATAAATATGTTTTGAACTATAAGTGCGTAACTATGGTCATAAATTATATAATTGTAACCTTAATATATTTAATTAATATAATAATTTTAATTATTTATTTATCACATGAGTTTTGAAATTTTAAACTTGTTCTCTTATTGAATTGGTCTATACATAAAACCTGAGATATGAATTTTTCCCGAACTGAAATACATCCACTTGTCAAAATGGGAGAAGGTAAATTTTACTTGTGAATTCTACAAAATGTGTAAATTAAAAATAATTTATCAAAATGTTTATGAACACTTAGAAATAGGGTATCCAAGCAATACTCTCGAATTCTGGGGTAATCGAAATGTCCACTTTTTAATTGACATGCGTTGAGATCAACTATTTAATTGGAACCTAAATATGGATGAATAATACAAATATAAATTAAAGTAGTGACACAGTGTACTATGTTTTCATATTTTGAGAATACTATAAATTTTGTCCTATGATTGCATGATACCTCTTGACTCATGACTTGTTTTAAATCAAGTAGTTTATTATAATAATTTAAATAGAAAAACAAAGTATAAACGCACAATTCTAGTAGTAAATGCTTCATCTTTTGTCTTTGAATCTTTAACCTTGCAATTCAACTTAAATTTTTACTAAAAAGGCTATTCACCCACATTTTAATTGAATTTTGAGTGGTATTTTAAAGTGGTCCAATACAGTGAGGGGTGTTAAGCGGATTGATTCGCTCGTCGGCTTGTCTCACTAGCGAATCAAGCAGTAATGGTGACTTGCACAAGTTGGTTCATGATACTTTTGGCGCTCGGTTTGCGAGCCTACCTAGGCGAGCCTGTAGGCTCGTTAGATGAGCAATCTTCATGTGGCATGTAGGGTGCCATCGAATCTGAGATTTGAATTCTATTTTTTTTTTGGAAAAAAAAAAGGGTCTATAATTGTGTTTGAATCTATAATTAGGGAGTCTTTGAAAATCAAATTTCAACCCATTTCACATTTAGGATTCTCTACAATTCTCTAATATATTGCTCACACCTCTTAGCAGTATAATCTTGTAACTATTACTCTCTTGATTTCATAATTCATTCAGACTTCTTATTATTTTACTCTCCTAGTTTCATTATATCTACTTCTATTTTACTTGTTGCGTAATTGACGTAGCTCATAATCTTCTTGTAACAAAAATGATTTATTCAATTTCTTGTCAAATTTTTAAACATACTACGGAAAGGCGAGTTAAGTTACGATCTTCAATAAGACTAAAGAACAATTAAAGTTATTATTCCAAATCTTTGGAGGTAGTATTTCTTTAGTCTTTGATGCTATGTGTTATGTTGACAGTAATCCATATGTATATATAGCATTATATCTTGATAATGATAATTTGACTCTTACGAAGAAATTATTTATTGAACACATTACATACGATGAACCTACTACTCACTTTGCAAATTCTTTACGAGATTTTAATTTGAAAAAGAAAATATTTAGCGTATCTTCTATAATATACACGGTTAACAATATTACTGTTCTATGACATTTGTACCAGTTAATTTTTTCTTTTTTCTAATAAGGAGTTTGAATATAATTGTTATGTTAAGTACTTACAATTAATGATACAATCTGATGTTCATATATTGGGAGGCACTTTAGGTAAATTGAGCAGTGCAAAATCAAAAATATGAAGTCGTAAACGTCGATTTTATCATAATTTTCCTCGTGTTCCTTTAAATAGTATAAATGAAATTCAATTTAATTTTTCTCATATAGATTTTGAATAGAATTATAATAGTTTGGGAATTTTAATTCGTTATAAAAATGAGATAACTATTTTTTGTAATCAATTTCGAAATAATACAATTTTGATAAATGATAGTGAAACAGAAGCACTTTGTTTTATCATTTGTTATTTCCTTAATAGAATCTCGGAATTTCTTTCTAGTCCCACAATACTTTATACCTAACTTAAAAAACCTTTCTTTAATCTTTGAGGGTAAGAATAGATGACACTATTCAACATATATAGGGGACACGGATGATAAGGCCTTGTTTGATGGCCATTTTTCTCAAAAATAATGGTTTGAATATCGATTATTAGGAGAAAGTGTGGTCAAAAAATAAAAAAATATTTTAAATTTACGTGCAAAATATTTTATTGTGTGAATGTGGTTGAAAATGAGTACGTAGAAAAGAAAAAAAAACTGGAAATAATGATTGCCAAACAGGGCTAAGTAAGCTGATACTAGGGCGGGGGGGTGGGGGGGACCTAGGTTGTAATTACCTAGAATTGATATAGTCAATAACATTGTTTTATTCCAATTCAAATGTAAGGTTCCCAAAGACATCCCAAGAATCAAGCCTATCATTTGGTCATGAAAAGGCCTTGCGAACGGCTGCTAAAAGCTGAAATGGCCATATTTTGTCCTTTCCTTTTTCAACCACAAGAATCCAATGAAAAAGGCCAGCTGAGACAAAACCCTAATTGGGCCTGCATTCCTTTTCCTATGTGCTTCAATTACAATTTAAGGACATCTTCTTGCCATCTGTCTAACCCTTTCTGGTTCCTTCGAGGACACATGTGGGAGTGGTTGATCACGTAGGATTCGTGAATGTGACATGTCAAAATAATAACTCTAAAGATGTAGTCTGGGGCCTGTTCACCAACACGAACTAGTGGTTAATGTGTGAAAGCTAGATGACGTTCAGATATCTAACCATAATGTAGTGCAAACTTTTTGAAGTAGATGCTCAGGTAAATGCCCTATCGACGTGAACTCAAGTAACATTTGAAGAGGCCTTCACCCCTGTACCCTAATACTAATAACCAACGTGAACTCAAGTAACATTTGAAGAGACCTTCACCCTGCACCTTAATAATAACAATCACCTATATTGATTCGAGATCAATGACTATTAGAATTGATAGGTGTAAATTTTAAACCGCAACTTTCTATCAATTGAGACAAAACCTAGTGGGGCCTGCATTCTTTTTCAGCTCCTACTACATTCCAATTATGTATTATTGTCATTTGTTTAACCTTCCTTGTCTTAGAAGGACAATTGAAGGGAGTAAGCTTGTTTCTTCCAAGCTATGATCGAAAATAAAGAGTTGGTGCAATGAAAATTTCAACTTTTTTTTTCATGCATAAACATGTTGGAATTAGGCATTTATTCGAAAAAAATATATAATATGCCATGTTTTATGAGAATTAAAATCAGATTTTTAGTAAATTTTAAAAAATATTGATGAAATGTGTAATTAAAAAAATTGTAGAAATAGAAAATTAAAAAACACATGGATTGATAAATATTCTTTGTGTTCATTTGAATTTTTTTAAAAGAATTTTTATGTAAAAAATCATTAAGAGTTCGAACTATTTTTATTTTTTTACAATTTCTTTTTCTAGAAATGAGAAGTTGAATGATTGGAAATCTATGTCAATTTCGTATGTGTCATAAGCTAAAAAAAATCTCATCCTGAAAGTACACGATATTCTAAAAGCTATATCTAGTAGGAGATGTACAATCAAATCCGATATTATTAAGAATCACGATCATGAATCTACCACAAGCACTACTTATTTAGGACCAACTCCATACGAAATATATAGGCCAACACCTCATGTTTGAGTGATGCAGGCTTCAAATCATTCTCCTCTCCTTCAAAGAAGAGTAATGTTACAGTTACAGGAGCTTGCTTCACAGGCCCTGCCAGGTTACACACAATGGGTTGGGGCCACTTTTTTTTTAATACATGGGGTGGGGCCCGCCGCTACAGTGACATGCCCCTGTGAAGCATTATTCTGGCAGTTGGGCATTATTTTTCAAAGAATCAAGCATGGGTCCTCCTAGAGATGGAGGGATTTTTTTTTTCTAATGAAGATTCTTCTTTTTGGTGGATTTTCATTTTTCAATGTATCAGGTCAAAATAATTTTTTTTGTCCCCCTGACTCCATCCTTGATACTCCAATCGATACCAATTCGTGTAGGGAGACACAAACATTTTATCAAAAACTATAGCTAGTAGGAGATGCACAATCAAATTCTTTCTCTCCATATCAAGCCCAAAAATTTATCCTAAGCAGTATTCATATGGGCCAACCATCTATGAAATATGTCAACCGCATGTTTAAGTAATGCTTTGTAGGAAAATGTCACTTGTACGTTCTTTTGTTAATATTATTATTGACATTGTAAGTGTTGACAAGTGCTGATTGGGTGAAAAACTATCAAAAATTAAATTGTCCAATAGTATGTTGCCACGTGACAAAGTGTAAAAAAACTAATGTGAAGAATGATGTACATGTAGCATGATTGTGCTCTATATTATAGATCCGTTGAAGAACATTCAAAATCATGTTTCTATTTGTTTTATCAACCTCTTGTTTTCTCACTTGTTTTTGAATCATCTTTCTACAACTCATGCTGCAAATTCATTTTCATTCAAAATATATTGTAGTTTAGTGCTTGGATTCAAAAGGTTTGCATTGCAACTGACTTCAACTCATCCATGTCCACCTTCAAGAAAGTAACACTACTTAATCAACTCTTCAAAGAATGGAGCAATGAAGTAGTGAAATTCTTGGAATCATTTCCCTTCAAAAGCTGTTCATTCCATTTCTCCCACCTCTGTTGCCACTTCTTCTCTTTTACGTTAAAAATAAAATTTAATTCTTTGAAGAATATATATAGAAACTTGTCATGCAAGAAACACCTTATTTGATAATCTTGATCTCATACTAACTAGCGAAATCAAGAAATTCAATTCTACAAGTAAAGTACTACTATACACTGCGTGTTTGCTGGTTATTAATACTTTTTTATAATGATTTGTGAAAAGTGAGTTGGTAATCCTCATCGATGAGAAGGTAGGGAGGGCATTGAATTGTGTGGACAGTTTCAAGTTGCACAAGTGATTGTACAATTTTTTAATTTTTTTTAAATTTTCAAATGTTTTATAAAAAGACATGGGAAAATTGTAACTACGATACCAAACCTTTTACTTTTATACATATTTGACCCAAACCTTTACTTTGTATCACTCACGGTACCAAACCTTTCAAAAACTTGCACTTAGAGTCCAAAGTGACAGAAACCGTTAGTTGACCAAAAATCAAATGTCTGATCAATTGTTGAGTAATTTTTAAAGAACAAAGGAGTAACTTTACATTTTTCATATAAAAAAAATTGAAAATAAAAGTAAAAAAGAAAACTCAATCATCTTCACCATCATTAACCCCCCACCATGAAAGCCTTGAGTTAATTTAGTATATGCAGAATGAACAAAAATGCCATATGAATGGAGCTTTCTCCAACTTGAACATCATCACAGAGAGGAAGGTAAGTCATAGAATCGTGACCAAAGGAGGGCAAACATGAAGGCATTAGATACTTCATCAAAGCTACTGAGCTAGTAAAAAATCTGATTTCGAAGAAAGATTTTCTATTAATATAGTTTTTTGGGGAGCTTCTGAGAAGATGAATAGTGTTTTGGTGACTAGATGTTTTTTGGAGAGGGAGGAAAATGAGTTGCGAAGCTTGAAATCAGCTTTTGAGCCATTCGATTTTATCAGCAAATACTAAATTGGCATCGGTGAGATTCCGGTGAAGCTTTTGGCGACGACGAGGAAGTCAACGAGATCTCGATTTTTCATTTTATGAGCAGATATTAAGAACTTATTTGTCTCCTATTTTGGGAGTAGAAACGGAGTAATGTGCCAAACAAAAACTTTGCGTGTTTGGGTTTCACAATAATCTACTTATAAGGATATCATAAAGAGAGGAGTAACGAGTTCTACGAAACGTGTGAATAATATATAAATATTATAATTTTGAAATGTATAATTAAAATTCAAATTTGACTGAATATAATAAAACCTAAAATTCTCGATCATTAAGGTCAATTTACCGACGCGCTTTAAAAAGTTCTAAAAATAATGATTTTGGGTTATATTTTTCAACAAATCATCTGCTCAGTGGTCCATATTATTGAATTTTTTCAACTGAAGGTGTCAAATCAAATCGAAGGGTATATACCCAAATCAAATAAATATTAAATGCATGTAAGAATATTGAACTGCTTTAGTACACTATCATTGAATAGTATCTTCATTCAGCATTTAATTCAGAAATTGAAGTTGATTCAAAAATCACAAGTACCCCGTGAAACTTTTTATTTCATTTGTACAACATATCAACCCAACTTCTTAAATAATTTGGTACGCCTATGTTTCTTCAACTTGTTTTTATCGGTATCGTATCCTTCTTGTCCTTTTTTTACCCCTATTTTAATTTAATTATCCATGTGATTCGTTGTCACAAGAATACACAATCGATTAAGTCCCTGTTTGACAATTATTATTTTAATTATTTTATTCATCTTCAACCATATATTTACACAATAAAATACGTTACGTGTAAATTCAAAACATTTTTTTTACTTTTTAACTACATATTATACAAAAAAATCACTATTCAAAACTCTATTTTCTCAAAAAAATAGTTGTCTGTCGGGGGCTAAGTTTCTTTAATTCACCCTCATGTATTTTATCCACCTACGGAACACCTTGATCTCAACAACTCAATACCTAATCCGCGCAACATATTGGCTTTAATTAAACAAGTGGTGCCAAGACTTGAACTCAAGATCTTCATTTGCTTTGATATCATTATAAATCACTTGATCTAATGTCGTAAGTTCTATAATTTTCAATGTTTTTAAAATTGATTTGCACAAAAAATAAAGAAAAGTTAGAGTCAAGATTGAATTGGTAGTCAAATAATTAAATAATTTTATATTTTAAAAAGACCTTTACATTATATTAATGTGTTTGATATAAATTAAAGTTTAGTGGTCAAAGTGACATTAAGTGAAAATTTTAGTAGCCATTAGTGAAAATAAAGTGCATGAGCTCCTGTTATAGATTAAAATTTAATTTTAATATCAAATTAAAGTCAACAATTAATTTTAATTACATATTTCATTAGACCTACAACTTTTCAATCATATATTTAATTAATTTTATGAAAATTTACTAAAAACTTAATTTTATTTTATACCATATTTGGCTATTTAAAATTCAACAAGGTGGGACCGAGGACCTGATAAATGAATTAGTAAGCCATTAGGGGCAAAATTGCAATTTACTTAAGGGCAAACTTCAAGCCTTGGAGAAATATTAGTAATTTTAATAAGCCGACCGAGGCAGTGCACAAACTCCAAAAACAATCTGTCTCTCTCGCCAAAGACAAATAAATTATCTCCTTTACACAAAATGCCAATCCTATCCCCAACTCATTCAAATTTCAAAACCCAAATTATTTAAAATACGTGATTGGTTCAATTACAAATCTTTCAATTACGAATCTTTATTATGTCACTCAAATAAGATATTTGAATTTGACAATCAATTTCACACCCAAATTCTAAATTCAAACACAACCTTGACTTTAGTAGTCATAGTAATATTGCTTTATTCACATTAATGTAACAATTATTTTGTATTAATTATACACAATGTTGAAATTCAAAAATGCTTTACTTAATTTTTATTTTTAAAACGTGAGTAGTAAATAAATAAACAGTACTTGTAAATTTCAAGAAATGTGTGATTAAAATTAATGTTTGACTTTGAAATATAACATTTTTGCATGAAAAAATGCAACCCAAACAAAAGGCATATATTTAATCGCATTCAAATACGTCTTTGGTGCGAGATAACTATTTTTTAACGTGGATGCATCTTTTTTTGAATGATGATTTAGTTTTATTCATTTTTGTTCTGTGGTTCGACTACTTAAATTTGCCATCTTAAACGTAATGGAAACTACCAACTTAGATCGCGAGTCTTTGTAGACAAAAAGCAAGACAATACGTAAATATGCTATAAATAAACAAAATCTTGCACAGAGATCATCCCATGGTATGTGTAAACTATATTTTCATTTTAAGTCATTCGTCAACTTCAATTTCAATTTCCTAAAGTAATCAAACATCCCTCCATATGTCCATGGAATAGAAGAAATCAGACAAGTCAGAGCATACCAAAGGGCAAATTCGTCACAAGAGAATACTAAGAGAAAATTGAATTATTAGTCCTCAACTTATTTTTCATGTAACGCATTACAATCTAATTTTTTTAAAAATAGCAAGTTACATATGTCAAGTCATTTTTCCCGTCAAATTTTAGGCACCAATCTAGGTTGGGAAACAAAAATTAATTTTCTAAAGCTAAGTCCCTATTTGGTCTTGCTAAAAATTATTTATCAGTAGATTTTAATAAAATTCAATGAAATATATAATTAAAAAATTGATAAAAATTGTAGATTTTATAAATTTGTAGATAAAAATGAGTTAAAAAAATAAATTCTAAAAAATTGGGACCAAACGTGGGCTAAATATATGAGCGAGCGACACACAATGACTTAGGTTGTTGGGACCGATTCTGTTACTCATAGAATATGTTGGTGACCAAAAATGCAATTCTCTCAAAATTAAATGCTAACGTTATCTCGGCAGTCGGATCCTCCCATATCACCCTCCATTCAAATTTTCGGATCCTCCTTATACCCCCGCACCCCACTCCACTCCACCCCACCCCACCCCACCCCCAAAACCCAAACCCCAACCCTTTCTCTTCTGTCAACGTACACACAGTAGCCCCTGTCTCTGTCGTACGCCATTTTTTCAATACTCATTCCATTCCTCTCGCATTTCAAGAACCAAGAGAACTGCCATTTTCGCTTTATTTCTCAGTTTTTTCCGTAACCGATTATTTTCGAGAAAGAAAGAGAAATCTTCTTTGCAGACGCGCATTGAAGGCGAGAAGATAATGGAAGAAGAAATGATGGAGGATGGTAATAACAATGTTATGGATGAGGAAATGGAACGCAGTTTTACGGACAATGAGATTGATTTTGACTACGAGTTCGACGCAGCTCGGTTCTTCGACTTCAGCAGAGCCGAGTCACTCGACGAGACTCGCCATGCCGAGCTCTGGTTCCAGTCAGCCGGAAGCTATCCGCCTTCTCGTATTTTTTCTATCAAATTTCTTTAATTTTTGTTTCTAACGGTTTAATATCGCGTGTTGTACGTTACATTTAGATATTTGTACCTTGCTTTGGCATTACCATTCCCTCATTTGTCCCCTTTTATGCTTTTTAAAATTAGTAATGACTACTGAGGATGTGGTTTTCTCAATCGTGAGTGAATTAAGTAAAAAGTGAGCATGTTTCGTAAAGCTTAAAAATAAAAAGTATCTTTTTTTTATTTTTTTTATTTTGGAAGATTTTAGATATGATATTAATTTTGTTTTAAGGAAAATAAGTTACTTTTATTTCAGAAGATACACAATTATTTCAATTTTAACAGATATAAAAAGCTGTTTATGTTATAATTTAATTATAATCAAGCTTTTTAAGCTTAGCTAAACATGCTCCGAGTTCCTACTAGCATAAGTTAGTTATATGAAGTTTGGCTTGTGTATCTTAAAATCTGGCAATTTTTGGAGATGAAAGTATTACAAGCAGCATAATGGTAGTAAAAATATGTGAAGTTAGGTATTTCTTTCTCAATGTGAGAAAATAGGTTTTTCATACTATTGAAGAGTGCCAAAATTGTCTGATTTGTGAAGCTAGCTAAAATATTTGTATTGCGCAATGTGTAATTTTTTTTCTCTTGCTCCTTAGATTTTGGAATTAGTTCATTCGCAATGCCAGAGAGTTTGGAAGAATTTTCGAAGCTTAAATGTATTGCTATCATTATTTTGTTGAATGGTTTGTTGGTTCTTATACCTTGCTCTGGCATTATCCTTTCCACTTGCCTTTGAAATTTTTTCAGTTGAATGGTTTTATTTTTCCATTTTATGTTTCTCTGAGAAAGATAAATTTTTTATACCCATCCAAAACAAGTGTAATATATTTTCTGAAAAATATTTCCAACATCAATTTAGTTGTCATGTTTCTTTGGATAACATAATAATGTCTGGACGACCAAAATCTGATATACTTATTGGACGTGGGGATGTCATAATGCTGTAATTGTTTTGAACTGTCACTCTTTGTTTCTCATGCTTGTTAATTTTCTTTGCGATTTATTGTTTTATAGCCTTGAATTTACATTGCGTTGGTGATCTCTGTTCCAGCTTTTGTGGCAAGGTTAGTTCAAAGTGAAGACATCTCATTGGAGAATATTAATAGCTCCCCAAAACCTAAAGATGTGGAAATCATGATAATATCAAATAGCAACACTGATATTGAAGCGCACCAAGAAATTTCTGACATGGACATGAATTGTCAAGGTATTATGCCATGCAAATTCCTTATTTGATGATCAAATTACAATACGACTCACTTATAAACATATGTTCATGCCAACTTTCCATAATGTTGACCAATATTTGCTTGACATATTTTATTGATCGGTGTCCTCACGATTGGATCATATTACATCTATTTGGATTGGACGCACTTTATGTAACCATTCAAATGCTTTTTAGGATTTATATGTATGAAATCTGTTTTTCGCTTAGCTAAAAGATTTCAGAAAGGGTTTGGATCCATAAATACAGTAATGTTTACTATAATTTTAAATAACTTCAACTCGGAAATTGAGAGAACTCTTTAACACATTTGGTTCTGGAATTGAAATTCGCGGTCATATAAAATCATCTGAATGATTCTGGTGGCTAAAGTAACTACTTTATGGTTCTTCAATTTACAACTGCGAAAACTCCTTTCTGCTGAACAAATTTTTCTTTTATGTTTATGAGACAGTAAAGTGTATAACTGAAATTTGTGTAGCATATGGACAAGGAGAAGTTCAAGGTTAAATAGGCTTCTGTAAAAGTTTTGGAGCACTGAAATATATTTCTGACTGGATGGTAGATAATTACTATTTATACTCGACATGTTTACTTAAAAAATTTATGACTAAGAATAATAAGATATTTTTCTATTACATACAAAATCTTTAACCCATTCGCTCACTTTCTCATTTTATTTTGTCTTGAAGAAGATGAAGGGCAAGATGGACCAAATTCCACATATTTGCAAGTTAATAGCGCGCAATTGTTTCAGAATCTATCAGAAAAATTACCCTCAGGTGTTGTTTCCTATATGATCGTTTATATTTGAAACAACAACATTCAGTTTTTTTTCCATGCTCATCACTCTATCTTAATCCATGCTTACTTTTACCTCGTTTTATATTCTGTATTAAACTTGATGCTCTGTATTTTATAATAGAGCTTGGATATACTATCTTATTTGCATCTAGAATTTAGGTTTTTTTTTTTTTTTTTGTTCTACCATTTGTACTTGCAATGCTATGTCTATGCAGGGTTGAACTTTTACAACCACATGGAGAATAATACTTCAAGTACTAAAACAAATTTGCCAGTGAAGCCATCGTTCCCAAGGATCTCAACTCTTATGAAGCCAACAGTGAGTCAATTGGCCAAGCAAAATCAACCTCTCCAAGCTGGTGACTTCAGGTGACCATTTTTTTTTTTCCTGAATTCTTTATTATTGGTTGGTTTTTTATTTTTAAAAGCTTATAATGCTTTAAAACTATTGACGACGTTTTGCTTTGTGTTTGTTCACGTTTATTATTATTATTTTATTGAAGTTAACCTTGTAAGAAAAACACTTGAATTTTGTGCAATTAAACATCATTGACATTTTCTTTGGTGAAATTAAGATTCATTTGCACAAATGTGTATCTAGGTTCTTTAATCTATCAACTTTTGCCCTTATATGGGAAGGAATGAACACCTTGCGAATCACATGGGGGGACCACACTCATGGGAAATTTGCATGATGGGGATATGTGTGTTACTGAATACGGTTTTCTGATTGCTAGGTCAAAGAAGTCTTTCATGGAGAAACCTGAGAAAGGCACAGGTCACCGTTGTGGGATTGAGAATCAAGCTGCAAAAAGACAAAAGCTTGAGGGAGGTCACCTGCGGAAGGTTCAGGTTTATCCTTTTTTTTTTTAAATGTGGCTTGTTATGAGATTGGCATTGTTCTATGGCCTGCCTTTTGAGCCTCAGAATTACTGAATGCCATATTATGGGAACTACACTGTGATGTGACAAAATTTCTTAGAAGTTGGGACTATAATCGTCATCTTATTTATTTTCTTCTGTTTTTCACATGTTTTGTCAGTGGATGCATGGTTAGTTAATAATATTTTTGTAATTTCTATTCCCATCTAACGCTGCTGAAACTTATCTTTACGTGACAGGTTGTGAGTGCGGTTCAGCAAACTAGTTTTGTTCATAAGGTGCCTAAGCAGGTAAGCCACTTGCTTCTGTAAGCATGACTCAGTTTTGTCAAATAAGAGAATTTGTATTTGGGTAACAGAGGAAGTCACTGTAAGGGCATCTGTCATATCCCTAATATTGAGAGACAATTTTGTTTGTTAAAATTGCATATTGCCAAAGTCTGTTGAAAGGAAGCTCTAGCAATGTACAAATTGCAGCTTCAATGATCTATTGCATTAACTAATTAACCCTGGCATGGAGTTACCAGAGGAAAGGGGACAATGACAAGACTTATTTTGTTCAGTGTTTTCTTGTGGATCTGAGTTCTTTCAAATGATTATACAGGATGCTCTTGTCTATGGAAATATGATGCAGGCTAAGTCGAGGATCACTATTCCTAGAGAACCTGATCTTGAAACAGCACATAGGGCACAAAGAATGAGGTCAGTTAAGATGACAGAATCCAAATGCACTTCTGCTTTTGTATTGTCAAAGAAGGATTTTCTACTTACAAGCTCTGGGATGCCCTGTTTGATTGATTGAGTTTCAGGCCAAAAGCTAGAAAAGAAGCTGAGAATGTGACTTCAGCTATTCATAGATTCAAAGCTCTTCCACTAAATAGAAAGGTCAGTAACTTGTTCAGATATTGACGATTTCGACTTCTGTATAATTAATGATTTGAGATATATCTGCATCTTTCAGATTCTTGAAGCACCTTCACTGTTGCTTCCTAAAAGAAGCACTCCTCAATTACCGGAGTTTCAAGTGAGTGAGCATGAAATTAGCTTTCCGATCCAGCAGGTTGATTAAGGTACATTGAAATAACTTGCATGGCTGAATTTTTCCTACATTATACTGGTTTCAGGAATTTCATTTGAAGACTTCAGAGAGGGCTATGCTCCATTCCTCAGCAGTTTCAACATCCATTCTCCCCTGCAACAGTTTTGATAAGGTTATGTCTCTGATACTTTATATATTACAATTGTGCTCCAACAAATTATGGTAACAAACTTATCCATTATTTCCCATTCCTTATAGAACATTAATTACTATCTTGTAATTAGCACTCTTCTCAAATATGCTTCACAAGTTTGGATGGTGCAGTCCATTCCCAGATAGGGAAGAGAGTGGATTTGATGGAAGAATAATCATTAACTAAGCTGTCATTTTGGTTTGGGGTTGCTTGGTGGTGAATTGGTTCTAGATTTGATATGATATAATAATGTCAATGACAGTTGGGAAAATGTTTTATTAATTTGCATAATAATTGATATGTTGTACTTCGTCTTGTTCCAGGCCTTGCATGAACCTAGTGCTAATGCATTCATGGAATCCACAAATGTAGAATCCAGAAGGTAATAATGCTTTAACAAACCTTCTGTCATTGCTTAGCAATTTTTATGTTGCATGGTCATTAGTGTGTCAACAAGTCTTGCTAGTTTGTGTACAAATTTGTGGTACTTCGATTGTTAAAATGGGGGGAGCTAACACTTCTACATCGTTTTGCTGTCCTCTTACCATCCAATATCATGTTGGTTTCATTCCTCTTTTAGGTACATCCATGGTTAAGGCAGGGGATTTTGGTTGCAACTTTATAAATTATGCTTGCTTACCGAACTTCATCTGGGTCCTATAATTCTTGCTAGTCCTTGTGGATATTTGAGTTCTGCTTAATTCAGACTTTCGGTTAATGGTTACAATAGTGCATTAAGTGGGACACTTTGTCTCTTCATTAGGTCCAATCTTAGGGATGCTTCAAGGCTGGAAGGGCACGAATCATCTTATGGCTTTAAAGCTCTCCCTCTTAATCAGAAGGTAACTTTTTCAATATCTTTTGTTAGTGGAAACATTATGTCCTCCAGATAGTGAACACAACTTCTGTATCATGCAGATTCTTTTAAGCAAAGGAGATATTGGAGTTTTCCGAAATTGTAAGAAGGAAATTACAGTGCCAATGGTAGTTAGCGTTTGAAACTTATTCTTGTGCTTTTCGAACTGATAATTCTAGAACACCATAATCAATATAGTTTTGCCTGTACCACAGGAATTTAATTTCCAAACAGAGAAGAGGGTTCAACATAACCCACCAATTGAACTCTTAAACAAGGTAAATTTATTAACTACCTATCTACTAACTAGATCTTCCTAATGCTTTCTCCTTCAGTTCTATGCTCCTTAATTTGCAACTATCAAGTGCATCCACAAACACTTGTAGTTAGGCTCAAAGCTATTAAATCATTAAATGACTGGGCTTTTGGTGACACATCTTCCATCTGTTTTGAACTAGCTCTCTCTGACATCTGACCAACCAACTGCTGGTTCACAGACAAAATTGCCATTGCCTATCAGCATATCTTTTAAGGTTCCATTTATTCATTCTTATTCGTAAATTAATTATTACTTATGAAGTACTTCAATTTGATGTTCTTGATTGAGAATTTATTTTTGTTACAAAGGGATCAAAAGAGAACAGATGGAGTTCCTTCCAGCAAGAACGTGAGGTAACTTTCTTGTACTTTAATAGCATTAATGAAGTGGTCTAGTCTCCTGTGTGAATTTTTTTAGTCTTACCTGTCATAATTATGTGCTGTTTTTCTTACTTTAATAGATAAAACAAGTAGTGAAACAAAAGCTAACCTCCGTTGGAAGGAGGCAGATTCAAAGCGGCACTGATGGGAGAAAGGAAGTTGGTCCTGTTTCTGGGATTAACAGGTATTTGATTTGTTCTCTTTATGTTTTTATTCGATTCAAATGCACAAAATATATATAAACTTGATTTTGAATTGCCAACAGGGGTATGGGCATTCGCTAAGAGTAGAAAGGTGATTTTTTCTCATATTATATTCGTAGTCCCCATCAACCTTCAACCTCTTCCATTTTAATGAAGCTGCAAGGTCAATACCGGACATTGACAAGTACATAAAACTTCTTAAAATGTCTCTCTTTTGCATGCTTACATACAAGGTATGGAAATCCATCAAACTGTAAGTGCGGAAGTCATTTTTTTACAATCCAAAATGCTGATATTGTCACAGATTCTTCATTTGCTTAACAATAAAACAGTTGTAGGTCAAAGTTGTACAGTCAGTATACCCTCGTGACATAGTTCTGTCCCGCGTCAAGTGCGAATTCTTGGTCATTGAGAAATGGTTGCTTTGTGAAATTTTCTTAACAATTAAATGTTAGACCAAATCTGCATTGGATTTCAGTAGACGGCTGAACAACTAAAGTGTTATTAGAATTTGATTAGTTTCTAGGTTACTTGAATGCTAAAGTTTCACTACTCAAATTCAAGAGTTTGGTTAGCTAGATTAGAATGTAATAAAGGGACTAATTCACCGAAAATAACTTAGATTCTTATCTATCCATTGCAATTTAATTCTATGTACCAAACATATATACGTATATTCTTGTAGACCGATCATACATATAATGACCGAACACACCTATGCGAAAAAAAACTAGATTGCACATTTTAACACGTGAGAATGCGATCAGAGAAAGTTTTTACTTTTATCCACTGTGGAGGGAACTTGGGTAAATGTCCGATACTCCTCTCCTAGAAGGATTCCTCTGTGGTTGATAGGTACTATAGTTGGTATTCGTCCAACTTTTATCCACTGTGGAGGGAAATGGGGTAAATGTCCGATACTACTCTACTAGAAGGATTCCTCTGTGGTTTATAGGTACTATAGTTGGTATTCGTCCACTTTTATCTTTAATAAAGTTTAATGCAGTGTGTTGTTAGTACAAAATATCTCTACGTAACTTTTGTAACATTCACATAATAGATGTAACAAAATTTTACATTGACTATTAAACCCTAATAAACTTTTCTTTGTTGAGCCCCATTTTGACAACATTTTGAAACTATAAGTTGGTGGGTCTCATGAAATATATATTTAAAGAGTAGAAAAAATTATGGCTCCGAAATGTGTGGTTAAAAGTTTTAACAAATTTAAAATCTGAAAAACTCTTTTACCAAACAAATGTCAGCCTTGAAGCTACATTACATTATTGATTAAGAAAAAAAAGGTTTACCACGGCTTTCATTTCCAACATCAGCCGCCAAATGGAATCATGATTAGCTTCCTAATTTGCCGCCTTGTTCGGCCGAGACCAAATAAATCCTACATAACTCAAAATGTTTCACACTCGTTCTTGACCGAAACCCATGTACTTTTTGGCATGTAATACGTAACAATGCATTTCGATAGAATATTAAATATTATAAGTATATCTGTGTCTATACGAAGAATATGCGTAATTATGCATTTTTTTATTTTGATATTATTTTAAATATTTTAAACTAATAAATACATAAAATAATGCATTTTTTAATATTATACATTTTTTTCAAATCAAAATTAGAAATAAATATAACTACTTGATAATCAATTTCTACAATTAGATGATAGGAACACCAACTTAAAAAAACTCTAAATCTTTTCTAACTTTTTCGGATTCCAATTCAATCTCATTTTTTTCATCCAAGTCATTTTCTGTGTCATCTAATGTAAAATCATTATCATCGGACTTTTTTATTTCAACTCGAGAAATTCTATTACCTTTTGTAAATGGTAAAATATTATTGTCAACTTTCTCCTTATCATAATTATCAACAATCTAAGATTGTTCATTACTAGCATCTCATATCATTTGGTTTATTAATATATTCAATAACTGCAATTTCCCATACAACATCACCAAAACTTTTTCCACTTCATTATCTTCAGAAATAGAATTAGATGCCATGGATTTTGCTCCATTGGCTTATTTCTTAATAAGGGTTGGACAAAACTTTCGAACTGAACTGAACCGAATCGAGCGATTCTTCTTAACTTAAATACCCGAGCAGGTATCTGAATTGAGAACCAATATGTTGGTTCGATTTTCGGTTCTAGACCTAGAACTGAAAAATCGAATAAGAACATAAGAACTTCCTAATTTTTTATTTTGAATAAGTCAAATTATTTTATTTTTT
>CAIGRN010041496.1:0-15291 GCA_903798345.1 Fraxinus anomala
CCAAAAAAGTTAAACAAATTTCCTTTATTATTTAGACAAGTATTCTCTATCAAATGTGTACCTACTAGACGTTTGAGACAGGATGAACCAACAAAGTCCAAGTGGTTTCTTGTTAGCCTTAACAAATGCAACCCCACAAGGAACATTAGAATTCAAAGGGCTTTTAATTTTGTGTTGGCCAAATACAGTTGGTAATAAACTTGTTACATCACTTCTGATATTGGCAGTATGCTCGTACAATTATGCTATACAAATATGCTCAAAGACAGGTTCAAAAATAAGGAGGATGCGTGTCGATACATGATTGAACAATTTGAAAAAAGAAACCCAAATAGGTACTGCCAAGTCAATCTATTTTTCTCTGTCTTTGAGCTTGTTCAAGTGGCAATATTCATGCTCATAAATTCAAGAATCCACACACAGAAGAATCTTGTCTCGTTATGAATAATGCTTTAATTTACTTCTCTTTCTGCCATTAAAACTTGAAACATTTTATTTTCAGTTCCAATTATTCCATTTTCTATGCCTTCTACTGCGAATTTATTACAGCTCCGATGGAGTTCAAGTTTCAGCAATTTTTTATACTTATTTCTGTGAGTAAGGTACGTTGAAAAATAGGTGCATAATTATATTCCTTTTGACTAAAAATACATGTATATAAACACAATAGAATTGCAATTTATTAGTGCAAAATATCGGATAGAGTTAGACTTACTGAAACCAAGATACGAGCATATAAACACACATAAATTGCGACTCACTAAACGTAGAAATTAGGAGATGAAGTAAAACGAGACATATAAATGCAAATCTCCTTAAAATAGAATTTGTCCCCTGCACTAATGTTAATAGGGTCAAACATGCGTATGTTTCCTAAGATACACCGTTTCCTCCAATATTAATATAGCCCGATATTAATTTTATGGGACGAACCAAAACTCGGCTGTAATCATCTAAATCGGATCATATCAAATATTACAATATCGAACACGAAATATAAAAATAATTTAAAAATTATGTCAAAATAATTTTGAAAAATCAAGTGTTCGGAATTAATTAGGAGTGGATGGTCCAATTTATAGATTTCAACGTGTCTTTTCGAAATCATCTCTTCACTTGGCACAAAGCCATTTAGACCATTAGATCTCACTATTTTGAATTGGGACATGATCATCTAGTGGTCTACATTGCATTCTATTAAAAGGTACTCTTTAATTAGGCATCAATTGCACTTGAAGAGTCGCACCTATTGGAGACTTATTGAAATTAACACATTTAATCATTATGTGCCCGTAAATTTCAACAATCCCTTACATGAATAGAATGAGTTAACTCATGAATAGGAAAGACGAAAAAGAGTATTATTTGAAAGATAATGCATCAAGATAATTAGATTTCGTTTTGAACATTTCTTAGTAAGAATTTATCGAACACAATTGGTTAATCATTGAACGCGTCATTTTGAAATATCTCTCAAATCAAAATTTAGTTACTTATAGTATTCATCATTTCAGTCCTAAACCTTCTTGGGTTTTGCTATTGTGTTAAAAAATTCGCATAAAAATATTCTCATAGAATTGAAAAAGTTCGCACTTACATAGATGTTTTTCAGAAATCCTACAATAATCCACTTATATTGTTTACAAGACATAAACTTCATTAAAAATTTAGCTTATCCTAAACAATCTTTTCTAGGCAACACTTATTTACATAATAGAAATGGGGGAGTTAAAACTCCAAAGTACTTCTCATCGAATCATTTATAAATAGTTTTCCTTTTGGACCTAATATGTAATCTCTACTCGTGAGGCTAGGTTTTCATTAAGTTGACCTATTATTAAACTTTAAACCCATTTTCCTCAATGTTCATTTTTTTTTTTCACTCTCTAGATAATCCATTTGTAAACGAATCCGTAAAGTTATTCTTCGATAAATCAATCGACAACAACTGTCAAATGTTATTATTTCTACAACGTATATGTCTAGACTTATTATTGCAACAAATTTTGTGTCATATTAAGCCCTTGTTTGATTCCCACTTTTAGGGTAAAATATATTGTGGAATATTGATTTTTTGGAAAATGAGTAGTTAAAAAGTAAGTAAATACTTTTGAATTACGTATATAATTATTTTATGAGAACATATGTAGTTAAAAACGAATTTTGAAAAAATGGGCTCAAACAAGGTGTAATTGTAACTAGCTATCACAATTAATTTATATAATAGACATAGATAATCACTAATTAAGCAATCGTTCCAGAAAGTTTTGAAGTCACTTACTTCTTTCTAACTTTATCTAAAACTTTAAATTGATCATCCAACTCAAAAGTTATTTAAACGATTTTTAACAAACAACTACAGTAGTCATGTACAATTAACAAAGCTAGTGTGGCAAATGGAGTTGTTGGGAGTCATGTCTGGTGGATTGTGAACATAAGCATGCAGAAGAGAATCAAAATACATATTTGAAATTCTCAAATAACTATTGAAAGATATATATGATAATATTTTTGAAAGTATTTGCAATTAATGTATGATGTTCGTTAAAAGAAAGAAAATTACCAGGTTAATGTTAAAATGGTGCAAATGAAGTTGGAGAAGATAAAACTGGGGTAGAGGTTTTTAGTAATGTTTTATATGTTGGGAGATGAAATATGGTAGTGGATGAAAATGATGAAATTTTGGAATGAGTGCTGTCAAAGTTGGATTTCTATTTTCAAAGCAGACTGAAAACTCTTTAGAGCCGAGAATTGAGAATCTAATCGGGTTTCCTTATTAATTATAGCCACCTGATCATCTCCCGTGGTTTGCTACGGAAGTTTATCCGAATCGTATTAAGCCCCATTTGATAGGGATTAAAATTAAAATTTTAATAGACTAAAATATAAATTGATGAAATATATGTGGTTGAAAAATTGTGAATTCCATAAAATGTGTGGTTAAAATTAATTATTGACGTTAACTTAAATTAAAATTAAATTTTAATTTCTACCAGAAATTAAATAGTCACCAACAAGTGCACGATATCTCCAAACACGTAGTAAAGTGAACCTACGACTATTCTACTCAACTATTGATTTTAATAAATATATCTAACGTTTGACAAACAGGGAAAAAAAAAAAAATCACTTGAGTATCTTAAATTATTCCTACTAACTCTAAAATAAGAAAGCGCTTAAAAGTGTTGTGTAGTGGAAAATCTCGATTTTAAGAATTAATTTGATGAGAAAAATGCTTGGACCAACAACTATCTATAATTTTCCCAATTTAATTTAATGAAAAAAAAAACTATGAAATAAATTGACATGTGTATCCATTCTAATTACTCAAAATTAATTAAATTGAAAAACAAAATCAAATCTAATTAAGTAAATTTACTATATTCATGAATGAATTCTAACCTAATTAAATGCATTAATCCATCAAAAGATCAATTTATAAAACATAGTAGAATAGACTTGTGACAAATATTGTTTGTTTATAAAAAGCCTAACAGGTGACGGAATGCGGATGTCACGATTTACTAATTTTCACCATCCCTACAAGATGACGCAATGACAAATATTGGCGTCGCAAAATATTCATTTTGAACAATAGATCATATTGAGTTACGAATACTTTGTTGCAATAAATAAAAATTTGTCACCACAAATTTTCCACCAAAGAATATATTGGCGCTACTTTTCCCATCATTTTTTTTTTTTTTTTTGCGACAATCTTTATTTTTCGTCGCCTTATTTTTTTGATATCTCAGGACAATTTTTTATATCGCCTTATGTTTTTTGTTACATTTTTTCCTTCACAATATTTGCGACAAACTATGAAAACCTCTTGCGCTAAATCACTCATTTCGGTGACTTTTTATATGTCGCAATATATTTTGTTTCGAAATGAAAATTTTGTTGCAGTGCACACTAGCTAGAAATATATACCTATTTTCTAGTAAAATTACCGATAAATACTAACTTGGTATAGACAAATAATTCACTCCCGAATTACTACCGTCCACAAATTAATCAACTATTGACAAGATAATCAATTATATAACCAAAGTAGTAAAAACGATGCACAATTGTCTATAAAATTATAACTTCACAAACTAACTAGGGATTTAGTTCATCATCATGGTATGAGAAAAATATAAATGTAATTATTAGTACATCAATGGGTTTAGAAAAACAATAATGCTACTTTAATATCAGTTTGGGTGAAAATATTAATGACATTAAATTACATATTCACTTAAATAAAAGAAATTATGACCCCATTTAATAGAACATACGATACTGATACCTAAATCGATGTTCTACTCCACTAGTGATTGATATAATTATTCTTTAAAAAAATAAAAATAAGAACCATATGAAATTCAATCTTGCACGAATGTGAATACCTCCCCCATTCACTTGAAATCTTCAAATCTAGCTTTTTGCCTTGCATTGGATTTTTCTCTTATCCAACAATTTATAGTTTTGATTAAATAAAAGACTAGATATACAGGATCTTTTTACATCTTGAAAACCGTTCAAAAATAACCAAAAAGTTATAAAAAAAAAGTTCAAAACTTAAAAACAAAAATAACACATCAAATTCATGATTCCGAACATGCGTGTGCTAAAAAGTTGAAAGCGGCTAGGGATGGCAAAAAATTCCATTTTACATGTACCCTAAGGCCTAGCCATGTTAACGAGTCGAGTCGCGAACCGAAACTCGAAGAGCTCGAGCAAAATAGGTTTGAGCTTTTTTGGGCCCGAGCCGAGTAAAAGCTCTACCAAAAAAATGAAGATCGAGCCGAGCCGAGCAGGCTCGATTTTTTTTTTCTGCGTGCGCGTAGACATTAAAAAATAGCTACCTGTGCAAGCAACTGTTATTTTTTATTTTTTTTTATTTTTATTTTTTTACGGGCCGGCCTCGAGCCGATGCCCCAAAATGGGGTTTGGCCCGAGCCTCGTCTCCGTTCTACCAAGCCCGAACTGACGAATTTTTTTGTCATCCCTACTAAGGCCCTACCTTTGAAAAGGATGGGAATTTCCCGCCTAATTGGGTATACAGAACAAGGGTTGTTGTCTCGAGACACGGGATGAGTATAGAGAATATGGTCCTTGTCACGTTACTCGTCCCGCTTAAAGTTCATTTCAAAATACCGTTGTTTTATCATGCAAAAAGAAAAAAAAAAAAATCATTCATCATTTTCTAGAGAAAACATTGATTTTTCTACAATTTGAAAAAAAAAAAAAGTAATAATCTTCACCAACTAAAAATATTAAAAGAAAAATAAAAGCAACAAATTTTAAATTAAAAAAAAAATATAAAATAAAATGGGGGTGGTAAACAGACGGGGACCTGCCCACCTTGCTTTAACCAGGTATGGAGACGAGAATTATCCAATTCTCTTAATTTTGCAACAAAGTTTCTAAACTTTCAAATTTTATCATTTTGTTAACAATTATGTAAATTCAATGTTCAAAATAAGTATAAAATATGAACACCTGATAAGTGCATTTTATGCGCTTATTCGAGACTCTATTCTTATTTATTTATATGTAAATTGAGCGAATGTCTACTTAATTTGTGTAAATTATGTTAATTGTAAGAAAATCTCAATATAGATACAATTTATGTGAAAAGAGGCCATCATGAATTTAATTGGAGTTATTTTGAAGTAATTGAAGATTAATCTAATTAAAAGAGATCACTTGAAAGTATTAATTGAGCATTCGGCAAAAATTTCATAAGTTTTGAGAGTTGAATTCGACAATTAAAATTTTTTGGGGATTAAATTGCAAAATTTTGAAACTTACCTCGAGTCGATTATAATGATTCTAGAATGAAGAAGACTTAATTGTAAATATTAGAATATGAAGGACTAAAATCACATGAGAAAATGAGTTCAATTGGGAAAAAAATTGTTTCATTTTTCTTCTGAAACTCTATTTGAAATCAATTTCAATAAGGATTTTATCTAAATCTTGTTTTATAAATACATATCTCCATCTAAAAATTAAAAGGGAGGCTTGTAGAGTTTCATTAAACACATATTGTACACGTATTATACAAACCCAAAAGGATAGAAAAATCAAAGAAATCAATTCAAGAAGTTAGGGTTTTAAGAATTTTACAAGAGGTGGATTCTTGGAGCAATATCTTCAACTTTTTCCCCCTTTTCCTTAAAATTCGGTGATGAACTTTAATTCTTTCTTGTTTTATTCTTCTTCCATGATAATATAATTAAGTAATTAGTTAGGATGAATGATTATAATCTAGTCTTGAATCTTATTTTAATTAAAAAGTTTTAAATCTTCAATTGATTTTGTGAATTGTTTTTACTTTCATTCTTAATGTTTGAATTAATTGGTCACTCATTCAATTTTGTGAGCGGTAATTAAGTCGAGATGTGGATTACTTGTTTAGACCACATAGTAAAAGTCGAGAATTAGCATAAAAATGTAGATATACATTTTTTAAGTTAATGCGGTCGATATATATATTCAAATTCACATAAAGATATGGAATTGATTTAATTAAATAGAATCAATTTGAATTCGAAAGATATAATTGAATACACTAGAAGAATTCGACCGGTAAATATAACCGATTGTTATAAATTTGGTGATTGAGATTAAGGGATAATTATGGTGAACTCGTCAATCCTAACACTTAAATCATCATATAAAAAAAAATCATCTTTTATTGTTTTAGTATATTTAAAATAAAAAATCGCAAAAATAAAATAATACCTTCTATTTGTTTTAATTCGAAATGAAATTAGAAATAATTTAACCAACAGTTGATAGTAGTACTCGTGTGAACGATAATTCAAATTCTTTGGTCTACTTTATTACTTATTACGATTCGTACACTTACAAAATATAAAATCGACAACAACACTAAAAACACATCAAAAATCAAAGCAGTACGTTTCATTTAATGCAAATGACGAGTTTGATCTTTATATAATATATGTTCTATAAAAATTATTCATCGAATTAACAAATTAAAAAATAATTGGGTTAGAAACGATTCTCGATTCAAGATATTATAATCGGACCGAAAAGACCGGCTAATTCTTAGTTCTACAAACCTGAGCCGTTTAAAATTTAATCAGAACCGAAGCAGAGCCGCTGATGCAGTTCGATTCCGTTTGTTCCAGTTCTTTTGCCATCCGTACTGTGCATTACATGTGTCTCAATATACTTGTAACAAATTCATTGGTGTGACATCAAACTTAAATACCAAGTTAAAATGTTCAAGTTGATGATTTTTCTTTTCTCGTGCGGAGTATTTAGCCCACGTTTGACAATCATTATTTGAATAAAATGGATTTTTGAATAATAATTTTTTTTTTTTGAAAAAATATGATTAAAAAGTAGAGAAATTTTTTTATTTACGTACAGAATATTTCTTTCTATGAATGTGTGATTAAAAATGAATATATAAAAAAAATTATAAAATAATAATTGTCAAACATGAGCTTAGATTAGTCGTGTAGCCGTACTCTACTACGGTTACGTAAAAGAAAATTTGTTGGATAACCCATCTTATTTTTCATCTTTGACAATATCTTTGTGCAAATATGCAATTAAATCCAAAACCATGCTAGATCAATGTGAAGACTGACACGACAATTATTGAAATTCACAAGAAAATACCAAGATTGGTACGCGTCCAGTTTTGATGCACCCACTCGACACTCAATCCTTGTCTTGGCACATTATGATGTAAACTTAGCATCTTACAACATTATTTTTCAACGTTTTAAAAATTGACCCGAAAAAGAATAAGGATTAAGGGTCAATGAATCGAACCAGATGTCAAAATTAAATAAATAAATACATGCATAAATAATAAAATATTATAACAAAAATAATTTTTTTTTAACTTTAATACTACTAATTCAAAATAAATATAAACCCATGTTTGTCAATTAGATTTATTATCTTATAATATTATTTTAAAACTTCAAAAATTAATCATTCACATGTTCAAAATAATTTACTTTGTTCAATTGAAATTGTTTGTGTTTTGGGGACCATCATTTAAATCCATATGAATGTAGAGTTGAAGTAAATAATTAAACATTTAAGTCATAGGCCCACTAGCTTATTTAAAAAAAATAAAAAATAGAAAAGACACTTGTATAATTGGTAAAAACCGTGATCGATTTTTTGGTTTGCAGTTAACTGGCTGATTTATTAGTTTATGGACTGGTTTTCGTTTGTACGACTAATATATAGTTACCATAGTTACTGGTCCAATCCAATTTTAATAACATTGTTATTTTCAATAATTAAGTTCTATGGAAATAATCATTATATAAATAACAAAAAATTTGTACCTCGTCCTCAACCTTTGCAAAATGTAACAAATAAATGAGGAATTATGTAGTAAAACTCGTTGTTCTTTCCGTTTAAGTCATTAAATGGAGAATGTATTATTCTCTCTAAATAAACAAAAATAAAAAGAGAAGAGAAAATAAAATAACTAAAAATAAGGAAAGATTGCAAATGAAATCTAATAAATTTTAAAAAATTACAAATAAATTTCCACTTAAAATAATTATGTAGATTTAAAAAAAATTGAAAATTTTCAACTTTCCCAAACTAAGTCACCATCCACTCCCTTAAATACCCATCCACCCCCACCCTCACCCTCAGCCTCACCCCACACCACACCACACCACACCACACATCATATTTAGAGATGGTAATTTTCTCCGACCCGACCCGACCCGACCCGACCCGACCGGAATGGGGGAAAAAAACCCGCCAAACTGGTTGGCGGGGCGGGGCGGCGAACCCGCCTTGTGAAGAATAAAAAAAAATTAACTAAAAAATAATAATAATAATTAACTAACTGAAATTTTTTGAAAAAAATAAAAATAAATAAACAAGACGGGAAACGGGGCAAGCCTGCGCCCCGCCCCTGAATCCCCCCGTTGCCATCACTAATCCTATTCCACCCCATCCGTGATCAAACATCATCTCTATAAATACAATCAAGCCGATATCCGTGTCAACACCACCATAAAAATTAATTCTAAAAAAATAATTGGATAAAAATTAGCAGCATAGATTTTTCTAAGGTGATGTTGGTGCTATCGTTGTCAAACGTGATTGTATTTGTAGAGATGATGTCTCATCACAAGTAAGGGTGGATTAGGGTGCGTATTTGGCATATCTATCTCAAATTATTTGGCATATCTATCGAATGACTGCAAAATTCGTGTAAAATTGAATATACAATGCATATGGTGCGTATTTTTTTTTCCCATGGTTGATTAGGGGCAATTGGTTCGAATATGACGTCTACCTAAATATTTGAAAACAATGTTGAACGCTTCATTAGGATTTTCTAAAACATGTTTGGTCGTATATCAAATTAAGTAGAACTTATGTTTATGGTACATATTTTGCTCGGTACAATTTTTAAAGTTGCTTAGCCCCTGTTTGACGCACATTCTCTTAAAATACATTCTTTCAAAACTCATTTTCAATCACACGTTATTCAATAAAATAATATTTTTCATCACAACAATAATTTTTCCTTACTTTTTAATCACATATTTCCCATTACATCACTATTTAAAATACATTATTTCCTTAATAATATTCATCAAACACCCCCTTAGTAAAACTTATTTTTTTTGGAAAGCAAGTCTTAGTTGAAAATCGAACCACCTTGAGCAAATAAAGTTGTAATTCAAATACTGAACGAAAAAAATTAACTACAACGATCTTTTACTTATTTTTTATTAGCGAGGAGATTGATTTTACTCTTTCTATAATAAGAAAAAAGATCATGAATATTTTATATGTCTAGTTTGCGTTACAATCAATAATAAATACTCGTAATAATTCAACAGGAATGTAAAAATGCCCCGTTAAAAAATTGTATAGGTATTCTTGAGAGCTTCAACTTTATTCGTTACATCGAGAACGAAAAAAAAAATGTGTCGAATTGCCACGTTAATATGCTTCATAATAACTCTCTCAACTCCCCTCTAAACCCTAATAATTATGGTGGTTGGTAGTTTAACATTTGTTTCTTCACAGCTTTAGGCATGGAACCACCCTAAAGTCTTAATAATATACACACGACTTAGTATTCAGGTAATATTATACTTAAATACATGTACCAAACGTACACATCTATGACACATCCGGCAAGAATAATGTTGTTTATCATTATGATGATGGAATATCGATGATGTGATAGAATCTATGTAAAAAAAAAGGATTCGACAGTTCAATTTTTTTGAGAGAGAGAGAGGGGAGAGAGATAAATGTGAAGGATAATGAATTGCCACATTATCAATGTTCTATCATCATAAATATAAATAGCATTAGTCTTTGGCGATGCTTCTCTTTTTACTTCTATTTCTTATAAAAAAAACTTCATGAAAAATTACTTTAAGTCGATCTCCTCTGAAAAAATCTTTTAGTCAAACAAAAGACTTTCAGAAAATTATTCAAACATATTCGAAAGAAGCTTTTCTATAAAAATCATACCAAACGTGCCCTTAGACATCAATAATTCCACGGACCCAACAAAGTTCAAGTGGTTTCTTGTTTGCCTTGACAAATGCTACCCCACAAGGTACAATTCCAATTGATAGGGCATTGAATTCGTGTTAAGCCAAATGCAGTTGGTAATAAACTTGTCATGTCACTCATCAGTATAGGCGGTGTGCTGCTTACATTCAAGAATCAATTCCTTCTAGAATCTTTTTTCTTGTTACTATAAATAAGGCTGCAATTTACCTCTCTTTCTTCCATTATAACTTAGAGCCCTCTTTGTTTTCAGTAACACAGTACTGCAGCTTTATTACAGCTCCAATGGAGTTCAAGTTTCAGCATATCCTTATACTTCTTTCTGTGAGTAAAATATATGATAGCTCGATCCCGGAGAAATTTTGCATTTCTTTTTATTTCTGTGAGTAAAATATATAATAACTCAATGAAGAAGTTAGAGTGTATGTTTTCTGCATTTGTTTCAGGTGGCATTAGTGGCAAGCGATGCAGCTTTAACTTCACAGGAAGATTACTGGAGATCTGTGCTGCCTAACTCTCTCATGCCTAAAGCTGTTAAGGATCTTCTCCACCCGGGTTCGTCTTGAAGTCATGTGTATATGCGTTAATCATTTTGTTGACCTTAAAAAATATGTCAACAGTCCCTACACGTTAATGTTTCTGCACACTTAAACATACCGTTAGAAGGCAAAGGCCATCGGTCGAAAAAAGATTCGACGATCATTTGCACTCTGACGGTCAAGTCAATGACCGAACGAGAGATAATATGAGTGCAAGAGAAGGAAAATGATTTTGCTAGGATTAGGATTACATAGCTTATGTGAAATGGATTCACACATAATGGACTGAATTTCAAGTCCATGACGATATTGTTTAATTAAATAGGTTCAATCAATTGAATAGTCGATGACACATTGGCATATATGGGACCCTTTCGGTCTAAGCATGCCACGTAAGTTATAGGTGTAACACATTTCATTTAAAATACATTTTTACCAGAGTTATGTTAGCTCAGAATCCTATGCGTTTTAGTCATAAAAATATGCTCCTCAAAACTATGTTTGGAAATTAACTTTTTGATACAGTTTGGAAAAAGAAGTTATATTTCTTATTTGTAGGTTCAGACATATATGCTCCTCAAAACTATGTTTGGCTAAGCTTAATCCGAACATCCTTTTGGTATTCTAACTTGTACTGATAAAAAAAGTAACATAATTTTGGAAAATTTAAATTTTTAACTTTAACCAACCAAAAGTTTATTAATATTAATTTCGTCTAATATATTTTACAGAATTTGTGGAAGACAAAAGCACCGCTGTTGGGGTAAGCAAGGGCGGCGTTAATGTCAAAGCAGGGCAGGGAAAGCCAGGCGGAACCACCGTCGGCGTAAGTAAAGGTGGCGTCGGTGTCAACGCCGGCAGTCCCGGAAAAGGAACAAATGTCGGTGTCGGCAAAGGCGGTGTGGTAGTCGGAGCACCTACCAAATCAGGCAAGCCAGTCTATGTTGGAGTAACACCAGGAGCAGTGCCCTTTCTTTACAACTATGCAGCTGAAGAAAATCAAATCCATGATAATCCAAATATAGTTCTTTTCTTCCTGGAAAAGGATCTTTACAAAGGAAACAACATGAAATTGCATTTTTTTAAGAGTTCAGATGATCGGGCTAGTTTCCTGCCTCGCCAAGTTGCTGATTCAATTCCGTTTTCATCCAAAAAGTTTCCAGAAATTCTTGATAGATTTTCCCTGAATCCCAGTTCAGAAAAAGCTGAAATCATGAAGAAAACTATACAAGAATGCGAGGAGACAGGGATAAAAGGAGAAGAAAAGTACTGCGCAACTTCATTGGAATCCATGGTCGATTTCAGCACCTCCAAACTGGGACGAAAAGTCGAGGCGGTTTCGACTGAGACAGAGAAGGAAACTCCATTGCAGAACTACAAAATTGTTGGGGTCAAGAAATTGTCCGAGGAGAAAGCAGTAGTTTGCCACAAACAGAAGTATCCATATGCTGTTTTTTACTGCCACAAGACAGAAACCACCGTGTCTTACAAGGTGGCGATGATGGGAGAAGACGGCACCAAGGTGAAAGCGGTGGCAGTTTGTCACAAGGATACGGCTGCGTGGAACCCAAAACATTTGGCTTTTCAGGTGCTGAAGGTGAAACCAGGGACAGTTCCAGTCTGCCATTTCCTTCCTCAGGATCACATTGTGTGGGTTCCTAAATATTAGTGGAGATTGTTACTCAATATTCACACATACATATATATGAATATATGCAACTATCTATATAATTATCTATATCCGACGGGTTTAATTTTAGCTGTTTATTTTGTGTGATTTCATTTATGTAATAGCATGAATCCCTACCCTCTTTCAGACATACTGCTGTATCATTGCCTGGAAATACTTCTATGTATGAATTTCTATGCTGCTACCGCTTTCGAGCTTGCTTTTTTCTGGCCTGTGGCTTATATTTTGTTTACTTAAAAGTAGGTGAAACATACTTTTATTCACTTACTTTTTAAGTTATTAAAATATGATTTTCAAAGTAACGTCTCTTAACAAAACCCGCTTTAGTAAAAAGTAATTAACTTCAAAATATTTGAATCCATACCAAAAATCCAGAAGTAATAGAAAAACATTAATATAGAAGTTCCTCCTATAGGTTTAGCATCAATCATCAAATACCAAGTCAAAATATTTGGGTTGATGGTTTTTTTTTCCTTGTTACTTGCAAGTTGTCAAGTTTGTCATGTTGAAACTTTAGGTTGCGTTTGATTGCGAGTATGAAGTTTGTATGAAAATAAACTAGAATTTATTTGTATGGAAATTATTAATTAAATATGTTTGATTGATGTAGTTTTTGTTAGAAATATTACTAGTTGTAATATATTAAAGTGCAGAAATAAAATTTATCGACTGATCGAGTCTCGTGACAGCACGATATCCTAAAACGAAATTACCTATCGATAACTGCTGTGACCTCTGTGAACAATCACCTCCAGGATACAACGATCAAATAAACCAATTGTGCAGCAATCACAAATAATTTCCAGAACTTTCAAGTATACTCCAGAAAATATGAAAAATGAGTATAATATTTTTCTTCAATAGAAAGATACAAATCATGTTTTGTGTGATTCCATTAAATAATNAGTATAATATTTTTCTTCAATAGAAAGATACAAATCATTTTTTGTGTGATTCCATTAAATAATTTCGAAAATGATTAAAAAATAATTTTTTTTATTTGATTCAAGAAAGCTCAAGGCTCCAATCAAAGATTATTTAATATAATGCGTGAGATGTGACTCGAACCCATAACTTCCTACACAAATTCACATTTTTCACCAATTGGGCACTTCATCAGAATTAATTATTTCTTTCATATATTATATTTATTTTATAAATATCTAACAGTTTTCAACCTAGAAAATATTATATTTGTTATTTTTTTTAATTGGTGAGTAGATGAGAGAGTGTTGATAGATAATAGAGAGAGATAATGAATTCCTTGGAAAATGAAATTCTACTCCTCCTAAAAAAAAAATTTTCTTTGATATTGAGGAAAATATGGTCATGTGACAAAAAGTAGGAAAATGTTTTTCATGAAAAAAATCAAATAGTGCAAAAGTAAGAATTTTGGTGAAATAAACACATTTTCATGGAAAATATTGGTAATCAAATGTCTCATAGTGTCTGTTTGATGAAGATTATTTTAAAATAGACTTTGAAATTTTTTTTTTAGAGAATATATGTTTAAAAAGTATAATTTTTTTTTGAATTTATATACTATTATTTTATTTAAATAATGTGGGATTGGAAATGAGTTTCTTAAAAAATAAATTTTAAAGAATCTATACCCGAAAATCTATTGGATTTAAAAAACAAAAAAAAAAAACTTTTTATTAACACTCTTTCGTAACACATCATGTTATCTTGTCAATATTGACAGCAGGGGTGAACCCTTTAAAAGATCCAGTGGGTGCAATTGCTCCATTGGGCCCTTAATTTTTGATATTGGAAAAAAAAAATTCAACATAATTTTAGTCTATAATTTTTAACCCAAAGCTAACAAAGTAAGTCTTTGACATTGAAAAAAAAAAAAAAAAAAGCTCACATAATTCCAAATTTCCACTTTGAGTGTGTTTGAGACACATTATTTTGGAAGAATGTATTCTGGAATAGTAGATTGAGTAGAAGAATGAAAATGAGAATTTTAATGTGTATCAAACAGGGGCTTAATCATACTTTCCTTTCTCCAATTGCCCTTGCGATTCCAATCACGATATTTTGAAAGAAGAAGAAGAGATTGAAGAAGTAAAATTTTGTAATCCCTCTCTTTTTTCTTAATGTTATTATTTATGTTTTGATAGTTATTTATGCTTATATAATTTCATCACATTCCAAAATCAAATTATAGTATTCATTTATAAAATTCTGCTTTTATAATTTCGATTATTATTAGTTTGATTTATCTTAAAATATTTGCTATTTGCAATTTCAATTCGATGTTCATCTCTTAACTTTCTATTTCACTCTTGGTATATTTAATAGTCTTTGTTCAATTTCAAACAGAATATTTTCTATATATAAGCATATATCAGCTGCAACTTGATTATTCATATGTTTGAAAATTTAGATAATTCTTTTTGGGAAATTTGGCCAAACAGCCGGGCAAGACAATGATGTTGGACAAATGGCATTTGACCCATAATTAAAAAATAAAATAAAAAATCAAAAGGTTTTAATTGATAAAAA
>CAIGRN010041513.1:0-16025 GCA_903798345.1 Fraxinus anomala
TTGTTGTAAGTTATCATTATAGTGCATTTGGCCTTGCTCGTGACGGAGAGCTTGGTAACGGGGACGTAGAACACATTGTGTATCGAACCCCATTAAATTGGTTTGTTATCTTTACATTATTGCACTTTACTTTACATTGCCTTTTATATTGTGCTTTATTCATACTTAAATTAAGTTATTAAACTTGCATATTTAATTCTAGTATCATACTTTGAAATTATATCTTGTGTATTGAATAGCTATGAGACAAAGTGTCAAAAAAGTTTCAAAAACCAATTCACCCCCTCTTGGTTAGTTATTCTTGGGTTATCAGGTGAATCACTGAAGAGCTACTTAGCTGTCTTTAGCACCGAGCTTATTGTTTGTAAAATATTATCTTAAGAAAAAGTGAATGGCACTTTGTACAATGGACTGCTGATGTAAAATCATTTTTGGAGCAATATAAGAGAACCTAACGGAGAACTTTAAGGAGAAGGGAAAAGCATTGGTGAATGGACAGAGGCTACCAAAGCATTCATACTTGCACTTCCATGAACACAAAGTGAATGTGCATATTGTGTCACCTATCCTATTATAGGCGGTAGACAAACCTATATTCAATCTCTTGAGGTTCGCAAACTAAAGTTTTGTAAGATACACTGCATAAGGGACCACAAAACAAATGAATTATTGGGTTCAAAGTAATTTTAAAACTAAATCTTTGTTAATTAAATTTACTATTGATGAACGTGAGGTAATTAATCCACGTTATGATGCCTTGGTTATACAAGGAATAATAACTTGAAACAGCCTTAGCTGAATGCTCGTGGTAATGAAATCTTGGTAAATATCCTGTTTGGGAACATTTTGATCAAATGCAAATTGATCGCCCTTGGACCTCTCACGTCAAATCCTCTATATGGTTTCATCAGAGATAGTTTAATCTTACTTGGACAGATTAGTCTAGCAGTGGTACTTGGAGAAGAACCAAGGGTGTTCCGAGGATATATGGACTTTTTAAAATTGATAGTAGATCTGCTTACAGTGGAATCTTGGGAAGGCCCACTTTGAGACACCTTAAGGCAGTAACATTCATCCACCATTTGTGCATAAAATTTCAAACACCTATAGGAATAGCTTGCATCAAAGGTGTTAACAGAATTAATAGAATACTGAAGCACCAGCTGGAGCACTGCAGGAGTCACCTATTTCCTAGCTGTAGATACCGTTTTCTTCTTATAGTGCCTCCACTCAATTCTGTTGTAAATTATTCCAGACATGATCCACTATTTTAGGAACTACCCTCTAGCTGTAAATTCTAGATTATTCCTTGTAACAATTCATTTTCATTGTATAATGTTTAATACCTCAGCAATGGAGGTTACGGTTTTGACATAATTATTCTCGTTTTCTCTTTAAACTTTAACTTGGTATCAGAGCCGTATGGCAATGCCAGCAATACTCCTCAAAATGATCCCATCTCTATACCTGCTTCATTTTCCAGTAGCACTGCTACTCCACTGATAGCTAGCAACAACATCTCACCGTTTGGAGTTAACCTCACTCAAGTTGTTTCAGTCAAGTTGGACAAAAACAACTTCGTACTGTGGAAAAATATGATATTCCCAATCATACGAGGACACAACCTTGAAGGATATATCTTAGGGACAAAGGAGTGTCCCCAAGAGTTCACTGGTAGCCAAGTCATGAGAGAAGCTGGAACTAGCATTAAGATGATTAAAAATCCTGAACATAGCCAATGGATGTCAACAGATTAGTTGCTCATAGGCTGGCTCTATTCTTCGATGACCCCAGACATTGCAATGAGGGTTATGGGTGCAACAAACTCAAAGGAACCGTGGACAACAATTGAAGAACGCTGGGAAAACTGTAACTCATACTGATTAGTCACTCAGATTTTGGCTAGTTTAGATGAGGATTATAACCCTATTGTTGTTCAAATTAATGGTAGAGATCATATATCCTAGGGAGAGCTTCAGTCTACACTTATGACTTATGAAAGTAGGCTGGAACACCTCAATTCCCTGAGAAATGACATAGTTGAAATTAACATCAATGAAACCTCAGCTAATCTCTCTCAAAGGTCTGGTTCCAATTACAGTGGTTCAAGGTCTTATAGACCAGGCTATGGTGGCTGATTCACCAACTTCAGTAACTACAGAGGTGGGAAAAGAGGTAGAAACAGAGGAGGCTATCTCTATGGTGGAAGTGATAGACCAACGTGTCAAGTATGTGGGAAAATAGGCCACAAAGCTAACATATGTAACTTCAGATATGATGACAGATATACTGGAGCTCCACCAAACCAAAGAATAGGCTATAACACTTCACCCACTACTCTTATTGCAACTCGCAGCATAGTGAATGATCCTGCCTGGTATGCAGATACTGGAGTAAGTATCACATTACCTCAGACAAAGGAAACCTCACCTCTGCAAATGAATATGTTGGTAAGAAAAAAATCATGGTAGGGAATAGAAGTAAGTTGCTTATCTCTCACTTTGGCACCACACACATTCCAGCTTTGAATGATAAGTTTCTAGTTCTAAATAAGCTTCTTCACATGCCTGAAATTAAGAAGAATCTGATCAGTGTTTCTAAACTAACCTCTGATAATGATGTCTATATGGAATTTTACCCTGATTGTTGTTTTGTCAAGGACAAATTAACGAGGGAAGTGATAATATAAGGGTAGCTTAAAGAGGGACTGTATCAGCTGGATCTTCCTCACCAAACTGCCAAGAGTCTTACCCAACACAATTGTCTTCTGCTATTCCTAATAACGAATCTTTAAATTCCACTTCTGATGTATGGCACAAGAGACTTGGTCATCCTTCTAGCCAAGTGGTGAACCAAGTACTCAACTCATGTAATGTCAAAATTAAAGGAAATGAAATCAGATCGTTTTGCAATGCTTGTCAACTTAGCAAAGCTCACTTGTTATCTTTTCTCTTATCTTCATCACACGCCAAAGTACCACTAGAACTAGTCTTTCTCAAGCCAGTTTACCCTTAAAGTACTGGTGGGAAGATTTCCAAACTGCTGTTTACCTCATAAATAGGCTACCAAGACCCACTCTTTAAAAACCAATCACCTTATCAAACTCTATATTGAAAGTATTTGGTTGTGCCTGCTACCCCTGTCTAAGGCCCTATCAAAATCACAAATTTAGTTTCCATTCCACCAAGTGCACTTTTATTGGATATAGTGAGTCTCATAAAGGCTACAAGTGCCTAAGTGCAACTGGAAGACTTTACATTTCAAGGCATGTGGTATTTAATGAATTATAGTTCCATTTTGAATCTTTAACTGTTACCAACGGTCATTCAGAACCAACTGTGTCTGAAACTATAGTGTCTTACTTTTACTTTTCTTCTAAACCAAACAAAACAGCGTCTACCTTAGATCCTACTGATACTACTCATTCTGAAGTTGCTCCTGCTGAACATTACTCACCCTTAGACTTCAATGACAATTAGCAAAACAATATGTTGAATGGTGATTCTAAAGAAACTGATGAAACAGAACTTGAGGTGCCAGAACAAAGTGTGCCACGGATCAATCAAGCACCTTTGCTATCAGGTGATTATTTGCAGTTAAATGATAATAGTGGAAGGGAAATACCTCAACACAGAGCTAAAAATTTGGCTGGGCATCCTATGATTACTAGAGGGAAAACTGCAGTGTTCAAACCAAAAATTTATCTTGGAAAACTGACTGAAATTCCCTCAGAACCCAAAATTGTAACTAAAGCATTAATGAGTGATGATTGGAAGAAGGCAATGAAGGAAGAATCTGATGCTTTGACAAAAGCTAAGACCTGTGAACTTGTATCTCCTTCATCAACGTTCAATGTTGTTGGAAATAAATGGGTATTCAAACTCAAGCACAACACTAATGGCTCAATATAGAGGTTCAAAGCCAGACTTGTAGCAAAGGGGTTTCATCAAACTCCTGGTATTGACTTCTATGAAACATTCAGCCCAGTTATCAAACCATGAACACTCAGAATCATTCTCACCTTGACAGTAGCAAATGAGTGGACAATCAGACAAGTTGATATCAACAATGCCTTTCTCAATGGAGAACTGGAAGAGACTATTTTCATGTGTCAGCCTGAAGGGTTTGTTGATAAATCGAAGCCCAATCATGTGTGCAAACTAAGCAAGACACTCTATGGATTAAAACAGGCACCTAGAGCCTGGAATGAGAAGTTAAAATCTACATTTTTGAGTTGGAAATTCAAGCAATCAGTAACAGACCCTTCACTATTTTACTTCAAAAATGATAGACAAATAATCTTTGTACTTATCTATGTAGATGATATTTTGATTACAGGAAATGACAGAGAATTGCTACAGAAATTCATAAACAATTTGAACAAAACATTCACATTGAAGGACATGGGAAGGCAGCACCACTTTCTTGGAGTTGAGGTACTATGGCACAATTCAGGAATTCATCTCACACAGACTAAGTATATTACTGATCTACTTGAAAGGTTTGACTTGCAAAATGTAAAACCTTGCATCACACATATTCCTGCTGGTAAATCAATGTCTAAAGCTGATGGGGGAATCATTGAAGAATCCAACATCATATAGAAGTACTGTAGGAAGCTTGCAGTACCTCCAGTATACCAGGCCAGACATAACATTTGCTGTCAATAAACTGAGTTAGTTTTTGCAAGCCCCAACGTTATTACATTGGCAAGCACTAAAAAGGGTATTGAGGTGCCTCAAAGAGACAATAAACTATGGACTTTAGATTTAAAGAACTGATAGACTCACGCTAAATGGTTACTCAGATGCAAACTGAGCATCTTGTCTTGATGATAGAAAATCTACCATTGGTTATTGTGTCTACTTAGACGATAATTTGATAAGCTGGTCTTCAAAGAAACAGTAAGTTGTGGCACGCTCAAGTACTGAATTAGAGTATAGAGCACTTGCTTCAACTGTATCAGAAATTGCTTGGGTTCAACCACTTTTTCAGGAGTTGGAACTACCATTGGCTGAAACTCCAACTATCTAGTGTGACAATATGAGTGCTGGAGCCTTAGCAGCTAACCCCGTGTATCATGCCAGGACAAAACACATAGAGCTGGATGTGCATTTCATTCGAGATAAAGTAATAGTTAAAGAATTGGAAGTAAAGTATGTGCCAGCTTCAGATCAGATTGCTGATTTGCTAACCAAGGGATTGAATCATTCAAGGTTTTTTTTCTTAAAGGACAAGCTTGGAGTCACGCTAGCACTTCCAGCTTGAGGAAG
The DNA here is from genome assembly GCA_903798345.1 of Fraxinus anomala. Classification (NCBI taxonomy): domain Eukaryota; kingdom Viridiplantae; phylum Streptophyta; class Magnoliopsida; order Lamiales; family Oleaceae; genus Fraxinus; species Fraxinus anomala. The sequence goes on from CAIGRN010041513.1 coordinate 5,274, forward strand.
GGTATTAACAGAATTAATAGAATTGTTCCACATCAGCTAACTGAAGCACCAGCTGGAGCACTGCAGGAGTCACCTCTTTCCTAGCTGTAGATACCGTTTTCTTCTTGTAGTGCCTCCACTCAATTCTGTTGTAAATTATTCCAGACATGATCCATTATTTTAGGAACTAACCTCCAGCTGTAAATTCTAGATTCTTCCTTATAACAATTCATTTTCATTATATAATGTCTAATAACTCAGCAATGGAGGTTACAGTTTTCACAGAATTATTCTTGTTTTCTCTTCAAACTTTAACTAAAGGCAACCATGAGGATATGAGCGAGTGTTATCTCAGTGAATTGAGAAAAGTAGCCATGCGAGCCTTTATTGTCAACACAACGATGGTGATGGAAATTGTGGAAGGAAAGTCTGGAATTAATAATTCATGCAGCCATGTCTAATTGAACATATTTCCAAGGTTGTAGTAATTGAAGAGCTGAAAAGCTCTCCTGTCAATAAGGGAAATATTGGGAAGATCTTGAAATCGATAAGGGTCATGTGGTAAAGCCAAGAACGTAAAATTTTATAAACAAAAAGGTAAGCCTCTCAAGAAACTTTGAGAATGGACATTTTTTGAGAAGTACAACGAGTTGATTCCTTTAACGCGAGGTTCATTATGTCTGCCTCGAAATTATTAAAAAGTTGTTTCTTAGGCGGGGCTCATTCTGCATGTTCTCAAAATATGCTTTACTGTTAAGGCGAGTTTCATTCTGCATGTTTTGAAAGTGTTGAAAAGTTGTTACCTAGGCGAGGTTCATTCTGCCTGTTTAGAAAGTATGTTTTCTTGTTAAAGCAAGTTTTGAAAGTGTTTTGAAAAAAAAAATCTTACTTAGGCAATGTTCATTCGGCTTATTTTGGAATAATAGGTTGTTTCTTGGTAATATGAGGTTCATTCTGTCAATTGAAAACATTGTTTCTTGATTAAGCGAAGGTTATTTTGCCTTTATTCAAAGTTCACTTCGTCCGTGACGATGTTGAGCAGAAATGAAATGATTGTTGAATGAAGTTGAAAAATCTTCAGATTATACTTTAATGATTGTAAAACGAATATTGTATATCTTGAAGAACCAACTACCTTAATCCATCAGTTTTTATGAATTGCGAACTTATTAACTTATGCAATGAAGCACAATGTAATATCAACCTAATTATGATGTATCATGCGAGTCAGCAAACTTGAAAAATGAACTCAACATAATATAGAAATAAATAAATACGAAGATAAAACAATGAAATTCATTACAAAAGGAAATTAAAGATGACAAGGAAAGTTACTTCTCCAAGTTAACTATTCCTGGAGAGTTTTAAAAGTTGGATCCTCTTGGTTAGCCCGAGGAGCAGTCTCATTTTTTGAAGATGCAGAAGTTATAGTTTCAGCAGGAGGATGAAGAATGATTGGAACCTTGCCAGTAGAGGGAGGTGGATTCATCAGAAGCGGACCCATCAACATCATCCTGGCGTGCTTCAAGAAATTCTAAGTTCCATTCTGGATGGAAATTTTAATGATATCGAGAACTTGTTTTCCTTCCCGCCTCCCATCTTCATAAATGGTAGCTTCACGAGCCTTCACCTCCACTATGGCAACAATCTTCCTTCTGGTTAGGATTATATTTTGGTGGATTTGGATCTCTTGGGGTTTGGGCGAACATGATCCGTAGCCAACATTTTTCTTTTGTATGTAGTAGTCGTTGGGAAAATTGGCAGAGTAACCGTAAGATAGGAGAAAGTGGGGGTAGGAGCAAGATTGGAAAATAAAGAAACTTGCAAAAAAAGTGATATAAAGGAACCCAAGCCCCATATCCATGGAGCTCTTATGGATGGTGATCTTACCAAAAATCGTCATCTATTGATTCTCGATCTTGACGATTGAGGATGATCACAAACAAAATTTTCGGTACCTGAAACAGAGACGTCGAGGTCTATCCTTATTACCCCTTCGATGCTTAAGTTAGCGAAATGGAAAAAAATATAAGTACAAGGCTATAAATCGAATGTAAAAATATATTCGAATAATGAATTAAAACTTGTATTTATAAAGGTAAGTAACACACTCTTAATAGGATTAGGATACTTGAAATCTTGTATGTTTAAGAGATATAGTAGACTTGAGTATTTTAATATGAGTAGGAATTGAAACTTAGTTAGAATTCAATCTTATCAGAGTTGGATAAGTTTGAAGATATAAGTAGACTTCTACTAGAGTGTGTCTTTTGAGATAGAGAAGGGGACAAAAATAAAAATATGAGGTCACGTGGAATCGTCTTGTACGGAAATTAAGCTTGACGAGGGAACCCAAAGAGGACACCTTGGGAAAACCCCAAAGATGATTGGAAACAACCTTGGGCATTGTTGTTCAAAGTTGATCAAAATATGACCATATCATTGGCCCCAGTGTATCTATGTTTGGGACTCGAGGATGTTACTTAGAATATTCGAGGTTCGAAGATGAGATGCAGATTGCTCGGGTTGTATGTTGACTACTTGAAGTCGAGTGAAGGATGTGTTGATAGGCCCCCGAGCACATAGATCTAGGAAAGAAAGTTTTGGATTTATAAGATCGATCATTTTACTTAATGATTTTTAAGATTAATTTTTGCTTGAATGTACAAAGTATTTGCAAGGATGCTTGCACAGAGCAAGGCTTTGAGCGCTTGCTCGTGGACAAGGTTTGAGGTGCTTGCACGGAGAAATGCTTAAGTTGCTTGCGTGGACAAGGCTTTAGGTGTTTGTGCATGGCAAGGCTTGAGGTGTTTGCTGGGACAAGGCTTATGTGTTTGCATGGGGCAAGTCTTGATGTATTTACACGGGGCAAGGCTTGAGTTATTTGCTCGGGGGCAAGACTTTATAAGCTTGTGCAGGGCAAGACTTTATGTGCATGCGTGGGACAAGACTTGAGTTGCGTGCTTGGGGCAAGACTTTATTTTTGTTATCAAAGCTAGACTCTATTAATAAAATCAGCAAGTATGCAACATATAGAAGAGCTTCGTAATATCAAATACTTTAATTAGGTTCAAAGTAAGATAAGATATCTTTTTCAACTATTGATCAATATATAACACGTGATTACATGTTGCTTGAAGCTATTTAAACATATTCAGGAACTCTAAGCACTAAATCCTTCATACGTATCAAAGTTTCCATGAGGTTGCTTGCTGTTAAGAGAAATTCATACTTATTTTCCTTATTCAAGCCACCAAATGCACATCAACATTCTAAATCGGCTAAATGGAAATTGGGTTGTCAAGCATTTTGGCGGATGGTCTCCTTTTATGTTACAGTTGATCAGAATACAATTATTTATTAAGAGTGCTCTAGTGACTAGCTGCCCAAATGAAGAGATTCCCAAGCCTGGTAAAAATGAACAAAAAGCTACAGTAGGTTTGACGTGAGCAAAAGCAATTGTAGCCACAAAGGTAAGAATAGAAATGAAAGCGAAATAATTAAAATGATCACTCTCCTTTTTATAAGTTGTTGACGTTGATTTGTATGTCACGAGGGATGATTGGTTCTGCATTATTCTATCCTTGTGAAATTCATCTTTGGAGTATCTCACCAATCAGGAATTCATATCATCTTCTTGCTGCATCTTTGGAGAAACTATTGAGTAATATCATCTCTCATATATTTTAGCTTCCATTTTTCTGGCTTAAAGAGATGACACGGTTAGAATAAATAGAAGGAAAAAATTCATAAATCCTACTTTAAGTATACACTATTTCAAAAATAAGAAAAACAACTTTTAAATTTCAAAAATCAGATATTTAACATATACATTCATATATATTTATATATTTTTTATTTATATATATAAATATATAAAAAGATATATATAATATCTGATTTTTGAAAATTAAAACTTGAAATCTGATTTTTGAATTTGAATCTTGAAAAGTAGGGTTTCATGTAATTACCACTAAATATAGAAATCGAAAGAATAGGCCCAAATAAAGTGTAGTCCACTTAAGAGGATAAATTGCTGGAGAACTTAGACCAAAAGAATGATATGGGCTCGAATTTACATAAACATNAGGGTTTCATGTAATTACCACTAAATATAGAAATCGAAAGAATAGGCCCAAATAAAGTGTAGTCCACTTAAGAGGATAAATTGCTGGAGAACTTAGACCAAAAGAATGATATGGGCTCGAATTTACATAAACATTTGGCCCAAGTTTACTGAAGCCTGTTAACAAATTGGCCCCATAAAAGATATCCAAGTATATATATATCGAAAAGCTTTTATCCATCAAGAAGTCATAGGGCCTCGGTAAAATAAATACCAAAGCCTAATTTCACAATGTCCAATAGGTATCCCCAAATTTTTGATGATCAATAGCATTGACCATCACGTGAAGCCACAACAAACGTACATATTAGCCTGCAAAAGCTACCTCATTTCCAGCAAGCAACCTGCAAGAAAGCACTGATCACTGTGATATTTTAGGATGTCGTTAGTGCCCATGGTCGCCACAACGAACTTTGCCGGAGGTGGTTAAATGTGAGCAGGGATGGAGCCAGAAAATTAATTGAGGGTGGACACAATTCGAGTTTTTTGTTATGAATTTTGAAACTATGAAAATCAAAATCCATGAATAAACCTCACCCAATAATCAAAAACCCAATTGCCAAATCCACCAAGAAAAGCCCAAATACTAGTAAAAAAGTGGGGCAAAATATATGAACCAATCACATTTGGCAAACCAGCTATAGTTAAATTATCTTCCTACATTCAAATCCACAATGTAATATACAACAATCCCGGAAACTAAGCCAAAACTGAACTTAAGAATACATAAATCTACTGTCTACAGTCTACATAACAGCCTGTTTTGCAAAAAAGTTTGAACAGATTTACACAAACTCATGCCAACAATTTAACTCATTGGAAAAAACAAATTGCACAAAGAGGAAGAGCTGCTGGACTTACAGGTTGAATTGAAACTGCTGGAAGTCGCTGGGCAGCTTGGGCTAGCAATTGCGAAGGTCAGAAGCTGCGGGCTGCTGTCGAAGAGTGGAAGAAGTCAAAAAACTGCTGCGGCCGTGTGGGCTGCTGTCGAAACGTCGGTACCGAGCTACGTGGGCTGCTGTCGAAACTCCTACGGCCGTGTGGGTTGCGAGTCGAAACTGCTGTCGAGATTTATTTCTCTTGGGCCGTGTGGGCTGCTGTTGAAACTACTGGGACCGTGTGGGCTGCGAGTCGTGATTGAGCTGCTGCGACCGGAGGAAGAGGAGCCGTAGGTAGAGCCATAGAGGTGAGAGAAGAGGCAGAGGCGGGAGGGCTTGAAATCAGGGGAAATAAGGTTGAATTGAATGGAAGGAGAAATTGTCTTGGGCTTGGTTGTTTTGTTTTTCAGAATGGGCTGGGTAGACTGTCTTGGGCCAAGTCTTGGGTTGAACCCATTAGTTAAAAAAAAAATTCTAAGTAACATGGGTTGAACCCAGAAGTTCTGGTCCTTACTGGGCTCCGCCCCTGAATGTGAGGTTGTCTTTGTAGTGGCTAATAGAGAATAAATTGTGCCTCTAACTCTTCCACTATTGCCATGGTTGGAGAAAATGACAATGTTGCTTGGGTATTGAAGTTAGTAGTCTGGACTTTCTTCAATGCTGCTTTGGAAATCCAAAATTTCGGCCCATCGCTTTCTTCTTTGTAGTATACTTTCTAGTTTTTATTTGGGAGTTGGCTACCCTTGATTTTTTTTTCCATGTAGTTGGGTTTCTATTTTATTCGGTGTTAGGTTCAAAGAGTGGGTGAATATGGTTGAACACAGGGAGCCAAAACAGGGCACAAACCCATTGTCGGATGTCTATTGAATAAATCCTAATTTTCTCGGACATGGTTTCTTTGCTGTTTGCCATTTTTACTTGATCTTTGTTGCTATCTTAGCTGTTATTTTTTTTCAGTAGAAACATTTTCCGAAAAATTATCATCTTTGGTGTCTTTTTTGTATGTGGTAGAACATCGTTAATGTATCGATTGCTATAGACAGCACATTACCAAAAATTCATCACCTATTGATTCTCGAGATTGACGATTGAGAATGATCACAAACAAAATCTTTGATACCTGAAATAAGGGCGTCGTGGTCTATCATTGTCGTCCCTCCGATGTTTATGTTAGCGAAAGGGAGAAATATAAGCGTAAGGCTATAAATCGAATGTAAAAATATATCCGAATAATGAATTAGATATGATTAGGATTAGGATAATTGAAACCTTATACGTTAAAGATATATAACATATTTGAGTATTTCAATATGAGTGGGAGTTGAAAGTTAGTTAGAATCCAATCTTATCAGAGTTGGATAAGTTTGAAGATGGAAGTAGAGTTCTACTAGAGTTTATCTTTTGAGATAGAGAAGTGGACAAAGATAAAAATCTGAGGTGGCATTGAATCGTCACGTGCGGAAATTAAGCCCGACAAGGGAACCCGAGGAGGACACCTTGGGAAAACCCCTAAAATGACTGAAAACAACCTCGAGCATTATTGTTTAGGGTTGATCAAAAAATGACCATATCAGATGGTAATACAGTTGCGAGGTAAGCGATCTGTAGCTTCAAATTATTTAGTACAGATTAGCTCGTTGTCCTCGAGGATATTAAACTTTCCTCTTGTCTCGACCAAATCTCTCTTAGTAATATTGAAAAAGATCTCCCATGCCTTATATACGCTTTACCCTTACTCCCATTAGAACCCTCAAGGTCACCTATGGGCTCATCCCTAAGTTGTGGGCCCATACCCCGCCTCAAAGTTCATGGATCTACAAACATGCCAGATGGCATAACAGTTGTCTAAAGTATAACACTAGTATATAACAAGTTCACTGACGATGATGATGACTACGCACCATCATCCCTAAATCATAACACTAGTAGATTAGGTCCTAACATACCTATTTTGGGAGTCATTTTTAGAAGACATTCTATGAAAATGATTCTCTAAACACTTTCAAAATAAAGAACTCACCGGAACACAACGAACAATGAAGAAAAATGAAAAAATACTGTAAAGTAGTAAAACCTAAGAAAGACTTTGAACGAGAAGCAGAAGGGGGTTATCGAAAAAATTACTTTTAGCTTTTGTTGTACAATGGTTGATAAAGAAAACTTTAAGCTAATTGGAGAAAAACACGAATATAAATGAGTACTGGAAGAATAAATCTCATAATTATAGTTTTTGTAAACAGATTTTAGTCATTGTATCCCACCCAAACTGATCATAGCCACTCAGAAGAAAAGTAATCTTGGTTGAATGCAAAAAGGTGCCAAACATTACTTCAAATGTATGGGTCACATCAAGTGTGTTTGTCATGTAACGTCTGCAATACATACACTTGAAATGGGTAATAGCCTCATTGATACATGCAAATGACGACTTGGTCCTGGAAGTGCCTCTTCATCTGACCACGCAACAGCTGCCATTAATGAGCCTTAGTAATTGCAACATTCAAATCCCTACATTAGAAACTCTACAAGTTTGCAACTTAACATTAATGATTATCTCGAACATTGGGGACTATTTATTTGTTATCCAACTTCGTTTTCTCATTAAATCAATTAAGCATAGCATTGATCCCATCATTATAAGAAGGTAAAAGTTCATCAACCATTTCTCGTATCATTGCATATTATGATCAAAGCTTATACAGTCAAAATAAATTCAGAAAATTCAAAAATATTTTGGGTTCGTGCTATGTGGAGAATGGGATTATATGTCTCATACCTAATATAAATGAATAGAGTCAGACTTCAACGACTATTTGTTTATCAATTAATTTTCTAGATATCAGTGGCGAGAATGCTGATCGTTATTCATGTTACTAGCTTAAATTCATTATGTGCGAATCTATCGCTATCAACAAACACTTTTATGAAAACTTCAAATCGTGCGCGAACATGGGCAATTATCAATGAGCATTTATTATACAAAGTCATATGCTTGATCTTGAACACAAATGACAATCATAGAAGACATACAAACGAAAAATTATTAGACAAGTAAAATACTCTTATTTATTTCCGTAGGTTACTCCACTTATGAGAAAATCGTTGATGAAGCACACTTGAATAAGAATGATAAACATATAAAACATGACTTCACAACCAATATATAAGTGAGGAAAATGTAACATGTGAATGAAACATGAAAAGTTAACACATAAAGTGAAAGTCCTTTAATCAATACGGTCAAAGAAAAGACATAATCACCCTCATAGTCCCATTGGAAATCTATATCTTGTGTATAGCATGTACAAGGGTATTTATGTACTTAGTCATAACTCAGTTAAAAGTCGTTAGAATTGTTGAGTTGTCATTGGTGCAGCTGGTTATTGTTGTATATATATATACTGTCGTTTCATCCTTTAGTAATGTGAGAAAATTCATTTTTCATTTTGTGCTTTCTCTCTCAACTTGCAGAGATATTTTCTCTCTATTTGGGTATAAAATCTACATGGTATCAGGGAATCTCAGAGCTTCCGATCATGGCGGCATATTCAGAAACCAGAATTCAAGGCTCTACTGATAATTCTTTGCCAAAATACTCATCTTAATGAAGATCCAGTTATTGCTGTGCATCAAATGATAACAGATCCTTCAAATCCTTACTACTTGCATTATGGAGTCAACAAAGGTATGCAGATTGTTTCGGTTATACTTTCTGATAAGAATTACTCGACATGGAGTTGTGCTGTAGAAATGGCACTGAGTGTGAAGAATAAAGAATGTTTTATTGATGGTTCTATACATATACCTTCTATAGACTCATCTCTATATCGTGCTTAGCATAGATGCAATCATATCGTCTCTTTGTGGATAATAAATTCAATCCCTAAGGAGTTATATCCTAGTGTTATGCATAAGGATTCATCACGTCAAATCTGGTTGGAGCTAAGAGATAAATACAGTCAAGGCAATGGACCTAGAATTTATCAGTTAAAGAAGTTGATTGTTTCGATATCACAAGGGAACGGTTCTGTGAGTGCATATTTTAATAGGCTGAAAGGCTCATGGGAAGAGTTATCTAACTATAGGCCTCATAATCACAATTCTTATTATGAAGAGGAATAGATCTTGCAATTCTTGATAGGATTAGATGACAGCTATTCTAATGTGCATAGCCAAATTCTGCTGATGGAGCCTTTGCCTTCATTGAACAAGGTGTTTGCACTAGTTCAACGGGATGAAAAGAAAAAGGATGTAGCATCTAAAAACCAGAGTAATGTTGAAGCTACTTCATTTGTGAGTAGACTGATGGCTGGTGAGTTTTGGTGTTAATCAAAGGCCTATGTATAACAATCATAGTTTCAAGAAGGACGACCTAAGTGCAGTTACTATGGTATGCTTGGTCATCTACAAGGAAAGTGCTATAAGCTTCATGGATATCCCCCAAGATACAGATTGGCAATGGACAAAGGCAAAGAAATTGTCTCTAGTGCTAATCATGTTACTACCTCTCCAGATTTGTCCAATGTGCTTTCTGGTTTAACCACACACTAGAACAATATCAACAGGTTCTCAATATACTGAAACCACAGCTTCAAACTTAGTTTCAAATTTGGCTTTTCATTCTGGTAGTACTGTTAAACAAAGTCAAGCTAATTTAGATGTTAGTCTACTCGATAGTGTGCAACGCTCTTCAGCTCAAATACCAGCCATACCAGATGCTTCAGCTTTCTCAGGTAACAAATTCTGTTTGGCTATGTCGGATGTAGAGAATAAGTAGATTATTGACACTAGTGCCACATATCACATGGTGTGTTGCACTAATCAGTTGACCACCATTACTGCTATGATAAATGCAAATGTCAAACTCCCTAATGGAGATGATGCTCTTGTGACTCACATAGGAACTGTAAAGGTGTTTGAAATTTTTTCATTGACCAATGTATTGTGTATTACTTCATTCAAATGTAATTTGATTTCAGCCAGCAAACTCATTTTTCCCATCATTGTTGCTTAACATTCCTATTCAACTATTGCTTCATTGAGGACCTTTCTACATGGACAATTATTGGAGTGGGGAAGCTTGAAGCTGGCTTATACCACCTCAAATTTAGCAATCCTTCAAAATCTATTGGTTCTACAAAATCCATATTTCATCAATCTCATGCAAATTCTTCTGCACTTGTAAATATCGATTGTAATGAATCCATGAATAATGGTTGTGTTCATAGGTTCACTGCTGTAGCTGGTTTACCTTTTGAGCTATGGCACTATAGGTTAGACTATATTCATCATTCTAAAGTCTCCATTTTACACAAGTCTGTACCTGAAATTGTATCTTTTTCTGATTTTCATAGTAATATTTGTCCTATGGCAAAGCAACATCGATTACCCTTTCCCAACAGCGTGCATAAGTCTCAATCAATTTTTAAACTCATTTACTGCGATATCTAGGGTCCTTATTAGGCCTAATCTCTTGATGGTTCACATTATTTCTTGACTATAGTAGATGACTATAGCAGATCTACCTAGACATTTCTAATGAGAAACAAATCACAAACCAAACATATAATTCAAACCTTTTTCCCACATGACTGAAACTCAATTCAGCACCAAAATCAAGATTGTGAGATCTGATAATGGTGCTGAGTTTGCCATGGCAAATGATAAGTGTGTTTTACATACTTATCTAAGTCACAAAACATGGATTATTATTGGAAATAAATTGGAATATAGCTTAACTCTAAGCAAATTGTATTTTGTAGGATAATA
>CAIGRN010041517.1:0-10030 GCA_903798345.1 Fraxinus anomala
TTCTCTGCATTAATTGGTTTCCTTTCGAAAGCTATTGTTCCTTTAAGCAAATTGTTAGAAGTCATTTTATATGAGAATGGAGTAACTGATGGCAAGTAAAACAACAGCATGGATGGAAAATACATTCTGACTGGAGGTGAGGATGACCTAGTTCAAGTTTGGAGCATGGACGATCGAAAGGTTGTTGCGTGGGGTGAGGGACATAACTCGTGGGTGAGTACCTAGCCATTAATAGCTAGATCATGTGATTCTTCTAAATTTCACCTGATACTCGGACTAGAGTATGGGATGTGCATTTGATATTTTTTTCATGTGCCTTGTACTTGGGAATTTCTTTCGGAACATATATATAATGACCTTTTCCTGAAATTAGGCATTTGGTTTCCAAATATCCTTCCTTTAAGTACTTGATTTGGCTTCTATGGATTATTTGCCATTATGTTTGAGTAATAGCGACAAGAAACAGTCAATATCCACGTTCTCGACTGTCACATCAAATTCCTACCAGATTATTGGTTTTCCTGCTTATTTTCTCATCTAGGAAATCATATTGCCTGACTCTTCTTTTACCGGATCATGGCAGGTTAGTGGAGTGGCATTTGATTCATATTGGTCAGCGCCAAATTCAGATGGCACTGGGGAAAATATCGTTTATCGGTTTGGTTCTGTTGGTCAGGTATCTCAACATTATTACTAGTTCAGTTATGAATGTGGTCGTTTTACAACTGAAATCATATGCAGTTATTTATCCTGCTTTAATCAGCAATCATGTATTTTGGGGAGGGCCATCCTGTTTCCAATTGAGTCTAATGACCCTTCATCGTTTCATGATTTACGATTGTGTTTTTATCGTGGATTCCCGAGTACTTGATCGTTAATTTACTTCAAAACGAGAAGTCACTCGTCCTGCTCATAAAGCAATTATTATGCTCTAATTTCAAGTTTGCCAACCAGTTGGTCTCCTCGTTTCTCATATGATAATGGAATATAAACAAACAAACATAAGATAGATGTTTACTGGGATTACTGTAACTTCTCTTGGAGCCTTTGCCTCCTGAATTTTTATACTTGTTGGACTTAATTCCACATTTTTCTAGTCTGGCTTTCAATTTTCCTTTTCGTGAGTTGTAATATTGAAAAATTGAAATATGTCGCACACGTTCAATATTTATTAACTTTCGAAGTTTTCATTTCTTTCCTTTTACAATATATTAACAATTCGTGGATGTCATGCAGGACACTCGGTTGCTTTTATGGGATCTAGAAATGGATGAGCTTGTAGTGCCAGTGCGTCGTCCTTCTGGGGGATCTCCCACATTCAGTACCGGGAGCCAATCTTATCATTGGGACAGTGCTTGTCCCCCGGGTACCTTACGACCCGCTCCAAGCATGCGAGATATTCCAAAGCTTTCTCCGCTGGTTGCTCATCGTATTCATACAGAACCTCTTACTGGTTTGATATTCACCCAGGAGTCCATTCTTACAATATCCCGAGAGGGACACATAAAGATTTGGATGAGACCCGGTTTTGCAGAAAGTCAGTCGAGCAATTCTGATTCTCTGTTGAGTACAAGCTTGAAGGAAAAACCATCGATACCAGGGAAAGTTATCGGTGCCAGTTACAAATGACAAACGGAAAAGCACTATTAATTGCATTGATCGATGCTGCTATTGCCATTTACCTAGCATATGATGTCGACTCATATGCGATGAAACTAACAAAGTTGGTTGTATAGCCAGGGTCGGCAATGTGATTGGAGGCAACATGAGATTGAGAAAGTAAGCTCAACCATTTTGTTTCTTCTGCCTCCTGGGAGTCCCTGTAACACAGCCAATTTTGCTTGAGAATAGCTGATTAGCAATTATTTCACATCGATCGACTACTTTCTTGTGAAGTTTTAAGGCTAACATACAGAATACATTTTCATTTGAAGATAACGCAGCCTCAAAACCAGGATTCAGTGTGCTATTTTTTGAATCTTTGATCGTAAATTGTTTGTTTTCCATTATCATAGAATTCAAAGGGGGAAAGTGAAGCAAAATAAAATCACAATAAACTAATTTTATTCTTTCAAAACAATAAACAATAACCATGAAATAATATTTATTCTATATATGATATTCTCCTATTTCTTTATTATTGTTCACGTAAATAAATCTTCGGTCCTTACGAGGAGGTAACGACGTTTCACGAGGACCATGACCATGTAATCTTCGAATCCTTTGCATTTAATGGACAAAATAATATATTAAAAGAAGCCACAAGGTTAACGACGTTTTACGAGGACCAGATAATATGCAATAAGCTAAGAATATTGTCCCGAGAAAGGCTGGTTTCATTTATTTTGTTTTTCAATTGTTATTTATTGTTGCAATACTGCTGTTTGCATGGGGTTAATTGATGGGGGGCTTTGACAGGTGCAATGTTGACAGTACCTGTATGTATCTTTGGAACAATTTTCTTATTTTTGTTATAGTTTATTTGATACACTAATTAATTTTTTTAGCAAATGAATGTATTTTCTTTCACTAGCATAAGATGTTGAAGATCTATCTCGATAACTATATAATTTTCATAAAAGGGTTGCAGAATCAGCATGTGCAGCAGTCACAAAGTAGTATGATACCCAATGCGACCGGACTAAGAACAAATCGGGCAACACTATTCGATTGCTGGAAGGCAATTGGGAAATACAGGCCGAATATTCTAAAGGGAACCCTTGTTGGGATGAGAGAGACATTGGTACTCGGGCTACTAAAGGAAGAAAAACTGATTTGAGTCATACATGAATTTCACCGTTACGTTAAAGTCGTTTAACCCCTTTTTGCTTTACTTTTCAAGAAACAGAGTCAGCGTCACTAACAAAAATTAACCTTGCTAAAGTAAGAAGCAAAGCATAAGAGGAAATTTTGTAGCCTCAAATATTGGAAGCCATGATTCACAATTTGAGTGTGAATAGACCCCACGCCAACATTGCTTGCAACCTTTCGTTTATGCCTTCATGGACCAATTGTACTTCTTTCCAACCCACAAGAAATATTATAAGAGGGGTGGGGTAAATATATGCATTACTCCCATCTTTTCAATTGCCAACAAAAACAAAAGTTCCACCCAAAAAAAGCTATTCCTTGTCAAATTCAGAGAGAACATCATTGGAAACTACATCATGAAAGATTTTTCATAATTCTTTTTGGACAAGAGTCCAGAGGTAATCCATTATAGATCATGACGGGGCCCAGTTGCTAAGATGTCATGTCTATTCATTAATTGTACAAGAAATTATATGAATAATAACGAAACTCGAACAAGTGGTTAATAGCAAGCCAAACGATCTATACATCTTGTATTGAACAATTGTGAGCAAGAGGAAATGCTGCTAAGCACTTTGCAAAATCATATCTCAAGGAATTGACCTACAGCATATCCAGTTTCGTGAACTAGATCAATGGTATACTTTCGACACATTGCACACCATCGAGATTTTCAATCTGATTATTGAAATCTAGGAACCAAGGGCAGGACAAGATGGAAAAGGATAAACACAAATAAAAAAAGAAAATAAAAACTTTAAAGCACAGAGGCAGCAGCAGCTAATCCTCTTCATTCATCAGTCCCATTGTTGACCTTGATCTCCAAAAGCCGCTCCACCGGCTGTCTGCAGATTGGACATCTATTTGTTTGGAGCCTCAATACTTTTGCGCACTCGCTGCACATACACTGCATCAAGAAGTGACCAGAATTATACATGCACTTCACAAGCTACCTATGGCCAACCTACTCTCAAATAATCATAGCATCATAAGAAAAACAGCCAAAAACTGACAATTTCAAGTGCAAGCATTCATCTATGTCACGGCAGAGAGAGAGAGAGAGGACAGTACCATATGTCGACAAGGCAGGACAGTCGTATCTCGGGGTTCTGAGAGGCAAATGACACATTCTTTTCCAGGATCATTCCCATCAAAATCACTCTCAACTGAATTTCCAATCCCATAAATCTCTTGTAGTTCATACCTCATGCCATTAACCCATAATATTTGCTTCACCACCCTAACCTGATATTCACCTTTCTCTTTCTCGAACATAGCTTGGGTTATTTGTGAATTCTTGGATCCACTGTCCGAGTTTCCATTTCCGTTGTCTATGGAAGCCTCTGTCTTAACCGCTAGAGGGTACACGTCCATGTCACCAACTTTCGACAATTCTGCATCCTCGAACATTGAAAGGTCTATCCCTGTTCCAGGGGGTTGTTTAAATTTTTGGGCCAAACCTTGTTGAAAATGTATCACAATAGGTGGAAGTAAGCTTTCTTTCGTTGGAGTCAGGCAACACTCTTCACCCTCCTTAGCAAAGAAAACTATGGTCATGCTGCATATTACAAGAAAATTGATACTCAAGCAATGATAATTGTCTTTTGTAAAAGAACTCAAAAACAAGAAAGAAAAACCACAAAGAGTAGAATAAGACAATATATCAGAACTCAATTTTTTGGAGGTTAATATCAGGCTTAAGTTTTCCAAATGACATGGTAAATTTTGTAAGAATCTTAGTTAATGCGAGCCATGACACGCTCACAAGAAAATAACTGCTTGCATCAATATTATCTTCATTGTCATTCCAATTGATTGCGTAGAAGAACCTATTGCTTCAGACTATGCTTCTTAGTTAAGTGAATTAATAATGAACTTACCAACAAAGACAAATTAAACATCATGGCTCCAAATCACAATCCGTGTCAGCCTCAGCTCACAAAGAAGCAGTGTGATGTAGCCAATTCACTCATTAAAAGGTCCGGAATGAGTGCAAAACCAATCATCTCCAATTATGCAAATGAACTAGTACATGTTAAACTCAACATGTGCTAGACACTAAAATTACTGTAGGGAGTAAAAGCAAGCAAAATCAAGATATCAGAGAACGACAGGGCTCTATTTAATTTATTTAGCCCTTCAGGAGAATGAATATTAAGAATCTCATCAAATAAGCACTCGCAAACCCCGATTTCATCCTTTAACATCCATAACCCCCTTACCTCGAAAGGAAATAACGAAAGGATTAAATAAGGCTCAGTTAACATTTGAGTTATTTTCAGTTTTTGGAAAATATATTCTCCTATGGGAATATATCATATTGAGTGAGTAGCACAAAAGCAACAAACTTCATTTTATTTGTCATAACAACACAAACATTCCCAGTCTATCAGATCACAATAGAAGTCATTACCAAACACAAACAAATCACCCAAAGTTAGAACTAGTACTCCATCACAATATAAAATAGATTCTTAACATAAATCCTGAGGGAGCCAATAAAATACGAAGCTGAAGCGAATTCACGAAGTCATTTTCTTATATTATCAAAGTTGCCAGGAAAACATGACAAGAAGTCGAGAATTCTGGTGTTTAAATATTTTCACAGAACCTTATATCCATATACTAGTCTCAAATTCATTCAGCAGCTCGTGGTTATCCAATTCTATAATCAAATCTTAATTCCTGGCTACTATTTAATCATCAGATGACCAACAAACCCACAAAAACTAAAATTGGGCGAAGAAAAAATTGAAGAATATACATACAAATCTTATCATACCTTCCAGCCACTGTGGCGTCAAAAGTGAATGCAACGAGGAACTTCCCATTGTTCTCCTCGTCAGGCTCGATCCTTAAAGTTTCCTTCTTCAAATTAACATCATTTCGAATAGTAACCGCCTTCTGGTGCTCCACGTATGGCGCCGGAGGCTGCATCATGGGCGGCCCATACGGGTACCTCTCGTTAGCCCAATTGGCGTGGGCAGCCGCGTGATGGTGGTCATAAGGAGCGGGAAGAGGCACCGGCATCGAGGGCGGTGGAGGCGGGTAGTACCCCGGGTACTGTTGGTAATAACCAGGAACGTTGGAGTTTGGGTATTGGGATGTAGGATACGGAGTCGCTGCAGCGAAAACATACCTGTTTGCAGTGATCTCTGGTTGCGGAGCCTGTGGAGGAGGAGGCGGCGGCGGAGGTGGGTGGCTCCGCCTGCTCGAACTCCTCCGCCGCCCTTGCGCCCCACTACTCCCAATATTGCCCATATTAATTCTAATTCCTTTCCCTTCAAAATACAGATCCCAAAATCAAAATTTTAAGGAAAAAATCTAATCTTTTTATCAAAATCACCGATCTTCAACATAACAGATGTATAAAAGTCGAAAAAAAAGGTGGCTGTTTTCAATCTATTAGATAAAACAGAAACCCAATGGAAGGGGAAGGGGAAATATTAAGAATTTGTTTGAAGGGGGGAAAGAATGTGGGGTTTTGGATTTTAATAATGGGGGAAAAGGGAGAAGATTAAGATAGATACAAGTGGAGTGTATGTATTGGCGATGGTGGTGGGGAAAAGGTAAAGAAGGTTAACACGAATCTAATGATGGGTTGTTTGGTGCGTAACGCTCCACCAGCGCTACAGTCAACGGGTCAAACCTGATATTTTTCTTAATCTCTACATACGTAAACACAATGTGATAAAAGGGCACACGTATTCGCAGAATGAACTGTGCATAATAAGTTAACGATTTGGACAGAAAAGTTCGGATGGTTACATAGTAACTTTTGAACGGAATTATTCACAAGAAAACACTCGAGTCACGCGTTTGTTTATATTGATTATTAAGATTTAGTTTGTTTTGATTTGATGATCTAATTTATATATCTATATCGATTCTACCATTTCATCTATAATTGTTAATAAAACTGATAGAGTTCGTTATTCTTGCAATTTATTTTTTGATAACGCAATTTTTTGGTATTAAAAAATACAATTTTCACACTTTTTTAGTAGATTTTGATAGAAATCGATAAAATATGCGGTTGAAAAGTTTAAAAATTGTATGTCTTTTGAATTGCATCGTTGAAAATGAGTTTGAAAAAAAACGAATTTTAAAAAAATGGCTCAAACAGGGATTAAGTTATATATAAAAGTATTGCACATGTTTCGTGAGACAAATTGCTAGTTTCATTGTGAATTTTGTTAGTTTTGATAACGTTTATAGTTTTAATAGTCATTGAAATGATGATATAAGTTGGGTGATGAAATCGAAACTAAAAAAAATACAAATACAAATTGTGATTAAAATTGGAATAAGTTGAAGTTGGTGACCATAATACAACGAAATAGTAAATTAATTGACTTCTACTGAAATTTTCTCTTATTTTAGCATGGTCAATAGACTCGACACCTTTTGATTTGAAAACATGGCTACACACTTCTTGCATTGCATTGAAAAGCAAAGTACATGAATTTTAGATGAGATTATTTTTTTTTTGTTCCTTGTCTATTTTACTTTATAAATATAAGAACTTAATTTTGACATTTGTGACGTTGAAGCCGTGTGGTTGGCACCGCTTCCCAATGCGAATTAGTTGCTAGTCCCTAATCATATTAAAGTCATAAAAATATACTTCAATTCTGACCGACAAGAGACGAGGATAGAGAAGTGTTAAGATGTGCACGTGCGCGCTACCAAAATTGAAGAAGGCGTGTTTTGTGAAATGCGATTTTATTAGTGGAGGCTTTTATTAAGATGGTGACACGTGGACTTGTGGTGGCCATTGGATGAAGGTTCTAGACTTGTTGTAAGAAGATCAAGAACTTAGTGTTCTCTGATATTTGTGATACAAAAAGTGTACAAATTCGATTGTTTCCTTTTCTAAGTGAAAAACAACTTTAGGGTTTGTTTGGTTGTTGAAAGTATAAGTTTGCGTGTTGGAAGTGATCATAGAACCTTCGAGGCTTTGATCGAAAAAGTGTCCCTTCTTGTGCTCTTTATTTTATGCACTTTTCAATTCTCGATCTGTTTGATTTGTTATTTTAATCATTATTTCTCTGCTTTCTGGACATTTCAAAAAGTGTTGTTAAGACCACTCAGGACAAAACACATCTTCCCATCACGGCTTTTTATTATTCTTTGGAGAATTTATCGTGTTCAGTGAATAATTTTATCGCGTATTTGATTTAACAAATAGACTTATATTGAAAAAAAAATAAACTCCTCCATTTTCATTTTTATTTTGTCCTATGATCTCGTTGCTTATATTTGATATTGCTAATAGAATGTTCTTGAACACTTAGTTGTTGATGACGATAATTTATAATGGGACATCTTTACTCATCAACCACACACATACCTTATTAATTATAATACAAATAGTAATGTTATTCTTGATTAAAGTATTGTCCACTTAAAAATGTGTGGCTTTTGCCCCTCTATTTCTTCCACTATTTCAACCAATAAAACTCTCTTCTTTAAACAATATTGTGTTGGTTTCAACCAATAAGATTCAGCTGGGGATTAGATTTTTCTTGATTGAAGTTTCCGATACATATTATTATAAGACGTTTGTTTGTCATTTTGTTTGATCGAAATCCTAATTGTCAAGTCTAAATTGACCGGAGAATAAAAAAGGAAAAGAAAATCGACGTGAATTATCGACATGATTTATGTTAAATGGTTTTTATTTTTTCCATTTTATCTATTCGTGAAACGGTATTGAACTGATTTCTCAACTTTTCCTGATAAAACAATCAGATAATTTTACTCGTGGACGTTTCTTTCTAAAAATAAACAAAAGTTAACCTTGTAGGCAACTTGTGCCACAATGAGAACATCATTTCCCAAGGAAAAGCAAAACAAATACACAGGTTGGCCCAATCCCTGGTCCATTACCGAAGCTTCAAATTTTGGGCTCTAGTGCTAGTTTGGAAAGTTTCAAAAAGTGGGAAAATACATCACTACCAATCTTCAAATACTTTCAAACTAGACACACTCATAAAATTCTTTCAAAAAATCAGTTATGGTCACAGTTAATGTAACAATAACCTACAATTTATGATTAATATTACGTATTAGTTACGATCACAAAATGTCACAATCATAAATACACAAAATGTGAGTCACAAATCACATATTTTTATAGACCGCATCTTATTTATCAATCCTAAAGTATCAGATTAATTAATCATAACTTATTTTTTCATCACAAGTTATCAAATTAATTGATCAGAACATATTTCCCGATCATAAATTAACAAATTAATTGATCACAACTCATTTATCGATTACAAATTAATTTTATCACAATTATCCAATTAATTAGTCACAGATTTTCATTCATCCTCCCACCCCACTTCACTTCACCACCGTCGGTACCACATCCACGAACCACCACCACAACCGCCCATCAACAACCACACAACACCACCACCACTTCCATCTCCACTACAACTCCAACAAACCACACCCACACCATCACTGATGCAATGCCACCACCATCTTCTGTACCGACCGCCACCATCTCATCAAATCCATCATCTCCTCCACAACACCACCCCCCACAAACAAAATCTCCAAACAAGACACATGCACATACAATACACCAAAATCCAATCCACCACAATATCCCCGATAAACCTTCTAGACTCTCATGGCTGCATTCAAGGGGCATCTAGTCGGAACACCTGCTGGAGCACTAGCCGAAAGAAACTCATTCGGTTCCCGAACATTTACTGTCATTTGAACCTTCTCCAACATCTCGTGGCTGTGAAACTCCGAATGGTTCATAGAAGTACGAAACAGTTGCGAGTTGAGAACGAAGGGTTTGAGAGCATGTGTGCTGTCGACTTCCATTAAAATTTCTCCTACTAGATGTTGTAGTTGGGGAGGGTACGATTGTCCTTGAGATGGCCGACATTGATTATGGAGACCGGAGTTGGTGGTAGATAATAGAGAGAGAGAGGTTTAGGTTGTATGGGGTCGTGGGTAGGTCTCTTTTTTGTATGGCTTGGGGTGGGGGTGATTTTGTATAAATAATTGACTTTTGAATGAATTTATTTGAATCATGATTTTTGAAACGTAAAGGTCAAATAATTTTCTCTTAAAAAATTAATATGAAAGTCAATAATTAATTTTAATCACATATTATGTGGAGTCCACAATTACTATATACTTTTTTATCACTTATTTCATCGGTCCCATACACCTTAACAAAATAAGT